>CYKH01000109.1:22435-45929 GCA_001460835.1 Bodo saltans | reverse complement strand
GTTGCCATCTTTGCGTGGAATCCTCACAATATCGTCGCCCAAGTTGGGCACAAAGTCACATGCAACACTGTTCACCATGTTCACAGCTTGTGCCGAACTTTGTGTCTCCATCCCGTCGGCCTCCTCCACAGGTGGCGTGCTCAGAACAGTCACTTGCCTAAGGCAGGAAGCTATTGTAGACGTTTCTTCGTTTGTCACTTGTTCGACCAGCTGCGGATCATCTGAACAAAGAAGCACTTCACCAGTGCTGACGGAAGTGCGTGTAGAGATGGTGGAGAGCAGCAGCAGTATGCTAGACATCAAGTCGTCATCCGATGTCTCTGGCGAAAGTGACGGAAAATCAGCACGAGAAATGGATTGCGCCAGCAAGCACTCAGAAAAGTGCAGGACGATGAACTTCGGTCCAACGTACCCTGGTGCGCGCTGCTGCAATAACATCGTTGATATTTGCTGTAGCCGTTGAATAGCCACGTTGCGCTCGTGCTTCTGTATCTTGCCCATTTCGGCGTCCATGCACTGCTCACCAACTCCGTCAACCGTTTCCACGAGGTGTTTTAGACAAAACCAGGGGATCACAATAGCGCGTTCCCTTCCAGTTTGGTTGGAGGCTGTAAAGAATCGTTCTGACGTTTCAATGAAAGAACTGTCCATCAAGTAGACATCTCGAGGCTGGCTGGACGAAGAAAATAACCGGCGTGACAATTCGTCCACAGTTGTGGCAATTTCATCGTTGTCTGCAAGAGTGTATTCTTTGAAATGAGGGAACGAATTGATCAGTGCTAAATCTAGCATTGGACAATGCTCCGTGATGATGTCGAGAGCATCTTCAACCTCCACCGCCCCACGTCGTTTTCGAAGCGTACAGTAAACCGCATCACGAGCTTCCTCGTCGACGGCCACAAGCTCTTCTTCGTGAATCAAGGTATCGGACGTTGCAGCAATGAGACGTTGGACATCAGGAACGTTGAGCGCATCCATCAGCAACACGTAGAAATCTTGCATCTTTTTTACACCATTTCGTAGATGAAGGAATTCATGGTACTCAAACTTCCAATAGACTTCCACCACCTTTGGAGTCTCAAAATCTATGTCGAGCTGCACCCGCTTTGCAAAATCTGTTTGCTGCTCAAGAAGCAGCGCTTTTTGATCGTCAAAGCTGTCTTTGCACGCCGCGATCAGCACCGCTCGTGTGAGGTCCAGAGTTCTCATTCCACGTGCGCTCATTTTTGATTTTGTGAGCACTGCCATACGAGGAGATGTCTGAGACAGTGCAACGATCAAATAATGGTACAACTCAGCTGGCACTCCTTGATCTTCGATAATCATCTTTCGAAATTCGTGATGCGAAGGATTTCTGTAGTCGCGCCATACAGGAATAGGGTTTGTGGAGGTTGGAGTGTGCTGTCGTTTCTTCGTGTGCTGGTCTGCAGAGCTTATTTTTGCCTTCTCCGCTGCGATGTCTTCTAAGAACGCCTGGATCCAGAAACCAACGCCTTTGACATCGAATGAAGTGCTAGCAGACATCAATTTTTCGAGAAATTGTGGACTAAGCAGCGAGTCTATCAGGTAGGGATTCTCGATTGTCGGAGGAGACTGATAAAAGGCTTTATTTTCAGTCTTTTTTGAAATTTCAGCGTTTTCTTCGTGCGGCGCAATCTGCGCATCAAGTTGAGGGAAGACCCAATGCTGAAGCTTCATTGCACTACGGACTTCGGTCGACGTCGCTGCAGCAACTTCGTCAGAGATCATGAGCGATGACTCTGCCCGAAAGCACCAACTTCTCAGTTCGGCGTCTTGAATTCGTGGAGCTAATTTCCGAGCGAGAGCAAACAGTTCGCGCTGCAACAATGCTTCGTCAAAATTATCGCACACCATGTGCTCGACAACGCTGCGATCAGAAGACGTTTCTTCACCACCAAGGTCTTCCCCCTCCACGCCGATTTCGCTTGGTGGCGAAAAGATCGTTTCATACACTTCACGAACTGCTTGCACCATTTCACCAACAACGTCATCATTTGGTGACCTCATCACTATTCGAAGAAGCCACACATAATGCCACAACTGGTATGGTTGCTGAGAGCTCGGCACTTCAACATGGCTGTCCGAGCTCAACGATGCTTGTTCTCTACGCTGGTCCACCATTAAACGAATCCACTGATACGCCGACGTGACGTCGCCGCCAACTTCACATAAACTAAAGAATTGAGCGAGCGTTGCATCTGAAAGTTTTTTCCGGTTCATCATTAGTGCGAAAAGTTCGTGGCTATTGTGGTATGCTTCTTTTCTCCTCGTTGAGTTGGATTCCAGCGACACAATCGATGTACACCAGCGCATTAACTTTTCGCTGGTCCGCTCATCGATAGCATGATTGAATTTATCAATTTGAAATCCCAAATACCACGGTCTGGGCTCTCTGAACAACGCTTTCCGAAGGTTCTCAAGTGGTTTGCTCGACGACCACTCGCGAAAATGATGAGAGTAGTCACGAGCATGCTTGATTCCGCCCCACATATTGTTTTGTATTTGGGTGCTTATTGTGATTGCTGCAGTGTTGACGTGGCTTGTCTGCAGTGGTGCACGTTCATCCGCTTGCGAACAAAGTCAGGGTAAACTCAGCAAAAAGGAGAACCGAGGGGATGAGGCAGTTCAAATTGTAGAACCATACAATGCATCAAACATTACAAATTCTTATCTTGAGTGCAACGATTCGAATTTCCATTGTGGAGGCACAGGCAGCTAGAGGCTCAAAATGACGAAGATCGCTTCATCCGTTTTGACGACGTGTTTGACGCTGCTGGATTTGCACCACCACCGCCACCACTACCTGCAGTAGTTGCGCCATGGCCGAGGCAAGTGACATCCCTCCTGTTGTGGTAGTCCCCACACTGCTCGTAATGGTGCTGAAAAAGGTAGTGGTGTTTTCCCAAGCGTTGGCGTTTGATGCCGATACGGTGCTGTCAACGCGGCATAGTGCGGATCGAACGGACAACATCTGTAATTCTGAAGATGGAACGACACTGAACACATTGCTGGTGGATAAGGTTGATGATAACTTTTTTGGAGTGTTCGGGCGATCGGTTGATGCTGATGCTGCTGCGCCAGCGGTTGTTGGGGTTGAGGTAACCGTAGTAGTAGTGTTCGTCACGGTGACAAGTGCACCAGTGCTGATGCGAAGTGGTGCAATAGCCGAGATGTCGAGGTACGTCAATGGCGTTCCAACAACTGCAGCTGCCTCAACCGGTTGCGCGGTCTTTGTGGTTGACGCAAGAAAATGGCTTGGGCGAGTATCGATGGACGATGCTAGCATTGCAATGGACCCGCTTTCGACAAGGGAAGGTGACGGGTAGTTACTGGCGCTTGGCACATGACTTACCACTGGAGCACCATGGACTGCAACAGTAGCAGGAGGAGCATGCAGATGCTTGATTTTTAGCGTCGGATGTCGTCGTGCCCTGCCGTCGCTATCAAACAGCAAAGGCGAGTGCAGGAGCCACGGCGGAACTCGAAGGGGAAGCGTAAGTCCTCCGGCGTAGTCCATAACGAATGCGGTTTCGTTGTTGCCTTCTTTTGTAAAACGCTCATATTCCAATTGCATTGCGCCGTAGTCCCAACACTGCAGTTTTCTCAGCGCCATGATAACCAGGCCAACCACGTGCCTACCATCCAAACAATGAATGTAGATTGGGTAGTTGTCTGCCTGCACAAGAACGTTTAGTGCTTCATTGAGGTCTGTGGGAAGAAGCTGGGGTTCTCCTTTGTGCCGATCGGCTTGAATGTATTTCAGTTCGATTTGTTCCGATTTGCAAAATACTTTGAGGTCATAAGTTGCGGGTTCTGGCGTGACAGATAAAATGGTGCGAATTCCAATATTCTTGAGGAAGGGGAAGTTACGTAGGACAGGGTAGGCACCTCGGTAAAGCCCGTCTTCAACGCAAGCATAGCGGAAAGGGGGAACAAAGTCGAGAGTAAATCGGCGTGGTGCGGACGATGGCGCTGACTGCACGTGAGGCTCGGAAGCCATTGTTTGCAGGACACTCCTCGAAGAGTAACTAAATCTGATTCCACCAAACGAAAGAACCAAAACCGATAATCAAAAAAGCGGAGAACATACATTGTCAAAGGGGTCGCAACTGCAGTTGTTCACGAGAGGGTTACACAAATTCTTGTTTTAGTGGTTCTCTTTGCACTCCCTCCTGATCCTACCCAATTATTTCATACGCTTTCATCTCAGTCTTCTTTTTTGTGGAAAGTTGTGTGTCGCATTGTTGTGTTGTGTTTACCACTCCCAAGTTTGCACGTTGTTTGATCGGCAGATGGTTGGTTTGTGTGATGAAGATGGTTGCTCAAGTTTCGTTTTTATTTCCTCTTGCAGAGCATACCGACGGCAAATTGCTTACAGCGCAGCTGTGAGCTTGTCGAGGCCAAGCATGCGCGTTGGAAGCAACCAGAAGAGGTAGGCAACAAGGGCACCACCAGTGGGGGCACCATGCTCCTCAGGCTTCGTCGTGAAGATACGCCAGACATCAATCACCATCACGAATGCAGTGAGCACAAGGAAGGGCACAGGAGGCTGCTCAGAAGAGGTAGGCAACAAGGGCACCACCAGTGGGGGCACCATGCTCCTCAGGCTTCGTCGTGAAGATACGCCAGACATCAATCACCATCACGAATGCAGTGAGCACAAGGAAGGGCACAGGAGGCTGCTGGATGAAATTGAGGTGACGGAAAATCAAACCCTCAACGCCAACGAGACCGAGGATGAAAGGATTGGGGCCGTAGCAACGACCGCGCACTTCCAACTCGTCAATGCCGTAGTACAGCTCAAACTTTTGGCGAGCAACGTGAATAAGACCGCCACCAAGCGCTGTCATTGCCCAGAACATCGCCATACGTCGGTTACCAAGGAAGCCGAGCATCGTTTGGCCGAATTGAAACAGGAGCCAGCAATCGATGGCAAGCTGAAGAATCTGCTCTTGGTAGAGGGCACTCGTAAAGAACGGATAAATACGATGATAATTCTCATGAGAGAGTGTGAAGTGCTCCACCATGAAGTCTCTCACATCGTCGCTAGGGCTGAGGGCCATGATGAGGTAAATCACAATGTTCGCTAGGAACAGCAACATCACAACATTTATGGTGTGGAATGGAGCCGGGAATGGAAGGGATCCGAAGCCTTGATCGGCTCCAAAAGGGCTCTGAGGCTGCTCTTCTTCCTTGTCTTCTTCGGCTTTGTGATCTGTAATCTCATGGTACCCGGCTAGTTCATTCTTGCCCTCTTTCTTCTCCATGAGCGAAGTTGTGTTGTGGTAGTTGCGCATTGCTTGCGTCAGACTGACCATAACGGCTTGCTCGCCAGCTCCACAATATAATCCATGTTTCATTGTTGACATTGTTGAGCGGCGGAACATTCCTCTGCTGCTCATTGGGACAGCGAATTTCGATGCGCTAGTGGATGCCATTGGTCGTGCATTCATGGCCAACGTGCTCATGACGGAGCGAAGAGCCTGCGACTGAGCCGCCACCGGGAAGATTCCTCGGCGCATGTGAAGCCTAAGTGACTACTCAAATTCATGTGAAGGGAGAAGAAATACAAATGACATCAGTGATTGATATTTTCTATTTCGTTTCACCTAACACTCAAACTTTTTTGTCTTGATTGGTTAGGTTCGACAAGAATGCCAAGGATCTCAGAGCAAACCGCGGATATATTTTGTTGCTGTTGTTGCAGTAGTTGTGTAGTTTTTTTTTTCTGGTCTCTGCCTCTCCGCCGGTGTTGTCGAAGGTTGCTTGGCACGTCTCTGCATTCTTTCTGAGAAAGGGGGCACTAATGGAATGGTTACTTGGCGGAAGTTTTTTGTTAACAATTCGGGTTATTCGCGTACCACCAGCAGCCACATTCTCCCGTTTTAAAATTCGGCGGGATGTCTTTCTCGCAGCACGAGAAACTCAGCAAACACTCACAAAAAAAAAAAAAGAACACTCTCACAGCGCCAATGTTTCGAAATGAAAGTGCTGAAAAAGTGGAGTACACATGAACTCACAATTTCTCCTGTCTTTCCCATAGCAACAAAATGGCTTCATGCTAAGATGGTTTGTCCTTCTGACTCACATTGTGACTTCTTCCTTTCTTCCTCTTCCATTCTTGATTTTATGTTTCTTGATTTTTTTTTGTGTGGACAAACCAAGACACTACATGTTTGTACAATGTCAGTGGTTATTTTTTGTGGATAGGAGATATGGGTGCATATCATCGCCCTCACCCGGCTTCTATTTCTTCGATCGAATCTTGAACACCACTGCAGCCGCAACAGAGGCAAAGCTAAGCCCCACGAGCGCTCTCGTGAGCAGAGTTTTTGTAGCGTTGGCGTTATCGATGACAGCTTGTTGCTCCGCGGTAGGCGGTGGCGCAAGGTAGCCGGAGGAGATCAGCTGGGACACAGCATCTGCAACAGTGACTTCCATCGGGGTTAATTGGAGGTCCAGCAAACGAATACTCTTGCTGCTATCAAGCGCCTTGCGGACACCAAGGGTCCGCCAAAGGAATGACAGTTTCACACGAGCGTGAGAAAGTGGGGCAACAATGAGTGTGATCCATGTGGGAGCAGTCTGAGTGGGTGGGTTCAGGTGAGGGAAGGACCGTTTGATAAGCTTGCCGATTTCACTAAGACTGAGGCACTGATTCGACACAATCAACCGTTGATCTGTTAGGTCAGCGTGTTCCATAGCACGCACATGCGCGACCGCAACGTCACGGACGTCGACGAAGTTCCAAAAAAGATTTGGGGCAAAAGGGAAGACAGAGGAGCCGGATGCTAAATCGAGGATCGTCCTCATGGCCTCGCTCGTCTCATGGAGCAGACTGGGGCCTACTACAATCGAGGGAAGAATGACAATCAACTCTACACCGAACATCTTCTGGAGTCGCCACGCTTCCCTCTCAAAAGAGAGCTTCGCAAAGGGCACTGGGTCCGTCTTGGCAGTCGCGCGGTTGTTCCAGCTAGACTCATCAAACTTGCCGCTCGCAGGGGTTGGGTCCTGAATATTGAAGACCGCAGCTGCAGATCCAGTGAGAATCACACGCTTGAGTGTCGGCTTTCCGTTCAGGCGAATCGCGTCGAAGAGTGCCTGGACAGACTCCACATGAGCGCGAACCACATCCTTTTCCCTAAGAGCTTGACTCTGTGACACACCGCAGTGAATCACATACTTGCAGCCACGAATCACATCTCTGAACGACGCAGCGTTGGTCATATCAGCCTCCGTTACAGAGAGTCGATGACCCGCGTCCGGCACCATCGAATAGAGGGAGAGTTGCTCGGTGCTCTCAAGCGGCTCCGACACAGTAATACGCACCGTGTACCCAGCTTGAAGGAGGAGAGCCACCACGTGGCTGGCAACGAAACCATTTCCACCAACCACGAGTACAGTGGTCTTGTTCTTTGACGCCTTGTTGCGCTCACGATCGGAATCGTTGTTCACTTGCTGGAATATGGAAGACATAGTCGCATCATCTTGACCATGGCCACCTTCCTCAAGCGGAGGAGCTTGATCATCAAGTCCACCCATTGCATTAAGGTCAAGCGCACTCCCGGAGAAGACCTTGTGGATGGTGTGGGCGCTGGGCTGAGGCCTTACGGGTCTGCCGTCTTCCGTAAAGAAGTCCGTGCCGGGGCCTAGGATATGAGGTTGCTCGATGATCTTGGGACGACGGATAACATCCATGTCATCCAGTGACATGCAGCTGTTCGAGAATACTTTAAGCATTTCTTGCGAGTGAGATGTCCGGCCTACGTGTTACTAAATAAATAAGCTTTTGTGCTGTGAGTTTCTTTCAAGAAGAGCGGTGATGACGTTATTGTTGCTGGATCAGGTATGTACGGGCCAGCAAACGACAGTTGTTCTGTACGTCAACTGCAAAAGAGTATTAGGCAAAATAAAAACAAAAGAATTGATCAAAACAAGTCATTCAGCAGCTGCGGTTGTAAGTTAGAGAGCGCCGTCGAGACATGGCGTAATTCTACAATAGTAACAATGATTTCTTGCGTTTCAAGGAGTGCAAAGAAACTTTAAAGATCACGAAATGCATCGATATTGTCTCTGCACCGGACAACAGCTTGGCTTTCACGAGCTCGAGCAGAATCACTTCCATCGCTTGTTGACGTTGCTTTGAGCTGCAGAATTTCGACAAGGTTTAGAACCCGTGTGAGAAGACACTTAGCAGCGGAAATATCGACAGATGCAAGTGGTGCAGGTCCTTTATCGGTCAAGGGATGTGAAGGGAAAGTGGGCGACGGACTAGTGGACTCGCTTACCATTCTCGGTGCCTTCAGTGCAGCCAATTCGTACAAGAACTGTGCAAACTGTGGTGACACAATCGACTCATGAAATGGGAGCGGAATATCAAGAGTGTTGTAGGACATTGCTTTGTACGCTTCCATCAACGCTTGCGTAGAATTTACAAGCAGCGATTGCTCAAAGATGATTTGACGCCGCACTGGGCAGAGATGTGGCTCTGTGACGCTGGTGGCGATGGTCGCCGGGGAAGGGGATGATGCATGTGGTGATGAGTCTCCGCTACCTTTGAGAGCCTTATCAGGGGAATGGGATCGACTACGAGTACCTTCATTTATTGGAAGAAATGTGGATAGATGCGTTGGCGATGAAGCTGAATGCTCTTGGCTTGATGCATGAGTTGGCGGGGCCGACGTGGTTGCATGATTCGATGACCAGACTAATGCAATTTTGTAAGGATCTCTCGCTAGTTGTGTCAGCCTCTTGACACAAGCGGCGATGTTTCGCTCTAATGCATGGATCACTTGCTCTCGGCTTCCACTTTCTTTGGAGGAGGCATACAGAACAGCAAACAGACTCGCGATCACAGTTTGATGTTGTGACTGCGGGATCGCCAGCGCAACACTTACAGCATCCTCCGCACACCGTGCAGCATCTAAGTTTCGATGGACACTAAGATACAGTCTTGATAGCATCAAACAGTATCGTGTTGCTCGGTGATACAACGGGACCACCTGCGTTTGAGCATTCACGATGGACTGCACGAGCATCGTTTCACACGCTTCGCTGTTTTGTTCTCCTTGAGCGAGCATCACTTCGATTTTGCGAATGCGTAAGTTGTTCGAATAGTTTGATAATTCTCCAAACTGTTGATTGGCGCGTTTTTCTTCTTCAGCGAGGTATTGCACCACTGGCCCACCGTTTCGACCGATAATGTCGGCCTCCGGCAGTGCCCACAACGGCGGAAGGAAAGGAGGCGGCGGTGCTTTGACGTACGGCCGCAGCTCGAGAACAGATCCGATGGCGATTGCACGAGTGTTTCGGAGTTCTAGAGTCAACAGATCTTCGTGCTTGTGTAACATCACTGCGTTGAGCGCATCCTTCGCAGTTCCTGGAGAAAGGACCATCCCGCACAAGCTTTCCAAACGACGGAGTGTGGTGCGAAGGGACAAATCTTTTCTCCCCAGTGGAGCACGAAAGTGAAATGTGTCTCGCACATACGGTGTAATGACAGTGCTCCAGAAAGTGCTGACTAAGGGATCGCTTTCATTGCCGAGCAGCTGCTTCACAAGTTGCGTCATGCGGAACTGCAAAGCGACCAGTTTCACATCACCTTTCACGGAGAGACACACATCGCGAAGCTTAACGTTGCAGTGGGCACGGAATGCACGAACAGCAAGTTCTTCTTTCACCGTGCGGAGTGTCTTTTCTAATGCGTCGAGTTTGTGCCCCAGAACTTCACCGTCGTCCGTTTCTCCACCACCACCACCGGACGCAGCCGATGTGGGACGGCTTGTGACGACACCCTCTTCTTGCGGTTGAGAGCTATTTTCTTTGAGACTCCGAAGGGACTTCACTTTTTGATGCACCATATCTCCAATGTACCCAAGCAACGATATATTGATGCCACGCCGATGCATTGCGGCACACATTGCATCCCCATGCAGAGGCTCATCGGAGCAGCGCTTTTCCCAGCAACTGACCAGATCTGCTACAGACTTGTGGAGCAACCTTCGAGCAATTTTGACTGCCGCACCCTGAGCGGTCGTTTTCTCAGGAAACGAAGTGATCGAGGCACTCGATGAAAATAAGTCCCCAGGGACAGTGTCAGCCAAGTGTGCTGTGAACTCTGGACGAAGCCTCAGATGTCGCCTGTATCGCATGGTTGGGATCAACGGGGGCATGAATGAGGGTAACGACGTTATGTAGCACAAAGGTGACAGGGGCGTTGCGTCCGCAGGTGCACAACGCCCATAAACAAGATGCCTACTACCGTCAACACGTTTGACTTTCATATTCATACCACTTCCGCTTCTTTCAACGTACGTTGCGACTCCAAGTTCTTTCGCAAGAGTGGACGCCAAGCTAGGATTGATGTCTGTGTGACGGAGGGCAGGCTGCGATGAGGATTCCACCGATGATGGAAGACGTGCAGTGCATGACACAACAAACCCCAAATATCTGACGACGCAAGCGAGGGGAAATCCGACACTCAAGGAAGGCTGAGAATCTTCGTTGAAGTTGGTTGCTGCTCCCATTTTTTTCTGAGCGAACGACCCAGCACCAGACGCAGACGACTTGGCCTTCCCCTTGCTGTAGGCACGGATCACTTCTGATGATGACGTGATAGCGGCGTTAACTGCCAACAGTGCGACCCCATCGTCGGCGCTGTTGCCACCAGGAGCCGTGGTTACTTCATCAGGAAAGTTGGGTTTGTACCAGTGCTCATACACAGCTCCAAGGTTCCGAATGTGTGAGCTTGCCATCTTTTGGTTCGATTCCACTTCATCAGCCCCCTCATCATTCTCTACATGTTCCTGATATTCATCATCGACAATCTTGGGCGAATCTCCAGGGTCGATGGAGGTAAACAATTTCGAGGACTCCGTTCCCAGGTCCATTCGAAGGTCTTTGTGATGACTAAAGTCGTCGTCGGTGTGCGGCATCAAAGAAAAGAGGATTCCACCGACGGTAACTTGAACGTCGTGCAGGATGGTGGTCAACAGGTTCGATTCCACAAACATTCCACACCGCTCGATAAAGGCCCGTTGAAGTTTCACGAGCTGCTGGTGTGCGAGAATCGCTTGTGAGGCGCTGATTGGGTTGCCTAAAATTCCCATCCAATATTGAAATACTGCGTTCCATAACGTCGATGGAGGTGCGGGTTTCGTGTTGACTCCACCGTGCTTGAAGACAGAGGAAACGTTCGAGGGGATCTTCTCAATGAATTCTGCAGGAACTGTCATCAATTCTGCTGTAGCGCTGTCAACAATGTGAGATGGCGGTTGGTGCTTTCTCGGACTTCCCGCCGAAAATAGTGACATCGGCGCGCCTGTTGACGATGAATTTGCTTTTGGAAATTGAATCAACATAGAAGGCGACGTTCCAACCTTCAACTGCAATCTGCACTCTGTTCTCGGCTTGGAACCGCTTTGTCGCATTGCAGCCTTGATCACGTCGGAAAATTCTGCCATCAGCGGGTCCTCTACTTCGGTAATCGTTGCTTTCACCATGTGAGCAAGTTCTGAGAATCTACGATGCTGATTGCGAGATCCACTTGAAAGTGAGCTCGCACCAGCCTCTGGAGTTGAACGCACTGGTGACGCTGCTGACGACGTGTTTGATAGAGGTGAGGCAACAGAGCTTGATGGGTTGCTGATTTGTCGAATAAGAAGTTCAGCACGAACAGTCACTAGCTCCGAATCTGGAATTGAAAGAGAAAGCATGCGCTGGAAGAGGAATGAAGGATCCGTCACGATGTCAGACATAATACTTGCAGCTGTGCCCGTTACTGCCGCTTGTGTGGTTGTCCCCTCAAGTTGTGTTGTGGTGCTACGCAGCCGCACGGCGCCACCAGCAGCACTCATGTCATCCACAGGAAGATACGATCCTCCATCTGATTCTGTCGGCATTGCTAAACCTTGTGCGCTTTGTATCATTGTCGCCTCGGTTGACAGCGCTAACCGAATCCAGCTCTTTTGAGGATATTGGGAAGGTTGGAAGTGAGCGACTTGCAGAAGTGGTGTCAAGGTATCGGCGGCATGAAGATGGTCAAAAGGGCGTTGCAATTGTTGCACAGGTGCTTGATGGATGTGTGCGAGGCTGCCTCGGTGACGAGGTGATTGTCCCATGGATTGGTTGTTCCACTCTACGTCATTAGAGACGTCATGGGCCACGATCTCAGAAAGGTGAAACATCGACGTTACAGACGTGTTACCAGGAGAGCCGCGATTGTGAGATGGAGCTCCGTTCTTTTGTTGGCGATGAGGTGATGAGGAGTCGCGTACCATTTGAATCCGAGGCCCATGACGCTGCCGCTTGCCCGCCACGCTGGCAGTACTGCTGTTCCCCCCATGATAGTGCTGCTTGCCGTAGCTACCAGTCGTTGTGCTTGCGTTCCCAGCATCATCTGAGCCATTCACAGTGTCTAAGTTCACCATTGCGTCCCGAAGAGCAATGGTGCTTAGTTCTACATGCGGAAACCATTTGTGCACCATGTCCACACGATGGGACCCGCGCAGCAGGCTTTCTCCCGTCCGAGGGTCGGAGGGTTCTGGCCGCAGTAGTTGTACATTGGTCGCTGTCAAAGGAAGAACACGGCGTTGTTGAAGGCGTAGTTCCCAAGGGCGTGCTGGTACGTCCAATACTTCTAGGTCACGTTGGGATCTCCCCTCCTGGAGGAGCCCAGCAAGGGTTCTCTGAGGGAGCTCGTCAAGGTGCCGGCAGTGTGCACCATCGTCACCTTCACGAGCATCTTGCTCTACGACGGTGCTTTTCAATGAGAATGACTCAGCGGCTGCCGTGATCCAAAATGACGTTGGGGCAGGTTCTGGCGTTTTCGCGGGTGTAACAGGCGCCACATCAACTGTCACTTCTGATGCAGATACATCATGGGAAACAAGTCTAATGTGCAGCGGAGGTTGAAGGCCGTCTACGTGTGCGGCAGTGATCGGCGCGAACGACGGCACGAGAGGGGAAATGGTTGAATAAATGGCTCGTGATGACGTAGAGAGGTGACCCTCATCTCTCGCTGAGGGCATCGCGCTGGTTGTCGCGGTACGGAGTGGAGTGGAGTGGGAGATGTCCGTGATAGCTGGGACCAGTGTTGCTACGTTGCGCTTTTGCGCACCTCGTGAGGCTGAAGCGAGCCGATACCTCCGAACGTGGGACATTCGCTCCGTGCGGTAGTTTGCATTTACAATGCCGTACGATTCCGGCAAATCAAATTTTGTGATGTGCAGGCTTGCCGGCTTTCCTGCCTCGCGCTCATTAACCTTGAACACGTTTGGGGCATGATCATTTCCACGCTTGTTGGATGATGGCTTTTCCATTGTCTATCCTAGCCTCACAAAATGAGAACAAATAACAACAATATGATACACCATATGGCGTCGTACGCGACACCATCATCCGTTCTTTTTGTATGTTCTTTTCGCAATCAAACAAACAATCACTCTCATTTCTCAACTACGTTGTGTGGTTTTGTTGTCACTACTGAGGATCATTGGCTGTGCCCAAAGAACACCATTTGAGACTCTGGGGGGATTTCACTCTCATCTCTCGCAACTACGTTCTGTGGTTTTGTTGTCACTACCACTACAGAGGATTATTGGCTGTGCCCAAAGTACACCATTTGAGACTCTGGGGGGATTTCATCTTGAATTTCCTGCTGACGAGATGCGTGCACCGTTTGGTGTAGCATGCTGCTGTGTGGTGGGACCATGTGGTCGCTGCTGCGATTTCGACCAATCGTCGTGGTTGCTGCTGCAGCAAGCGTTGAATTGCTTCCATTGGGATGCCTCCCTGGGCCACCGAACAGTTTTACAGGAGACGGAACATTAGGCACGGCTCTAACAGTTGACTTGGCTTCCAACGCAAGGAGATGTTCGTCCCACTTGTCATCGAAGCTGTCAGGAAGTGAGCCAGCCGTGTAAGCAGATGAAGATGATGATGAGAGCGACGAAGCAGCTTCATCGTCGTTACCGTTGTGGCGCACTTTAGCGCCGTGAAGACTTGCTGCCACCATGACAAATGGATCGTCGTGGATTGGCGGTTCATGCTGACCATGTGGACGTTGCTTCTGTAACCTCGATGTGGGACAAACAACAATGTCACGGGCCTGAGATGGAGAACACGCACTGGCTGCGGAGTCACTCCTAGCCCGTTTGACGTTGGGCTGTAATCTCGTTGCGCTGCTAATTTCCATCGCATGTCCTGCCGGTGAAGAGCGTACAAGTACAACGTTAGAGTCTGCCGTGATGCTGCTATTCCGTTTCGTTGCGCTGTAGGCCTTCGACGTGGAGGGCTGTTGCGGGGTGCCGACCACCAAGCGCCGCCGCACTGACGTCGCATCGCCGACTGCGTCTGCCGCTAACAGTGCCCGCGGCTCGGTTTGAGTGTTGGCGCAAGAAGAGCCATCTGGGTCACTCTCACTAACATGAGAGGGAGGTTTTTCAGGAGGTGGTGTGTCAGCAACGACAACAACATCGTGTTGCACCGCAGCGAGTGGCATCGATGCCGCAGAACGCAACGGGGGTGCAGACTGAGGCACAACAACATCACCTACCAGATCCTGTGAGATTTGGCCGAGAGCAGAAGAAGCTGAGGTACGCGCCGCAACCATTGGCATTGATGTGATTCCAATGATGGTCAAATTTGTGACAACGTCCGATAAAATGAACGACGTGATTTGAGTGCAGGTAATACACCCACCACGCCGAACAGACGCATCCGGGAGGTGAAACGTGGACCGCGGATTGGGGGCTGTTGTGAATCGTAGCAACGACGACGCGAGTGAGGACGGCATGGACGCTCCTTCCTCCACAGCGTCTACATCTTCTACAACTGCCGGTACGATTCTTGCAACAGCGTTTTGGTGAGCAACTGGCAGGAAACGCAGCACTGCTGCTTGCTCCGAAGGAGCTGCGGCGAGGACATCACCAAATGTGACGGTATCATATGCCTTCAAGTATTGCGGTTGGCCAGGCTCGACAAGAACTGTAGAATGATCGGAAAACCGTGTGATGAGAAACGGTGTGGAACCCAGACACTGAACACGAAGCACATAATGAGGTAACGATGGATGAATCGCACACATGCTTTTGGAGACTACTAAGGCGTTGCTCCTTTGCTCAGATTCGAGATCACGATCGAGCCAGAATGCTGCATGTTTCCACGCACAAACGCTGTTCGGTATTCTCTCCAATGCCCAATACAACTCCGGACGACACTTGCCAACAATAAGTTTGTGTTGATCGTCTATCCGCGGTGTTGGCGCCGTTGTTGTAGGTAGCCAGCGACAAATATCAGAGATGGGAATGTGAAGAGGACGGCAATTATCAGCTGCTGTCTCGGAGACAAGAAGAAATCTGCAGGTCTCAGGAAGTAGAGGCTGTGATGCACCAGAAAGCGCGACGAACGGCATTCTTTCCCCCAATAAACAAACGGTGTCCAAAAAAGAAAGAAAAAGAGTTCTCTATACTGGACGAAAAAAAAAAAGAAAAAAAAGAAGAAAGGACATATTAAATAATGTGAAGGAAAAGAGAGTCAAAAAAATGAATCATATTTCCAGTTGTCCTCGAAATGAAGGATTAATTGTACAGCCATTCTTTTCTATTTGGAGATGCTCTGTGCCCGTGGAACTTCTCCAGCGCACACACTGCGAACGTGCTCGACCCACTTTTTGGTAGCGGCGATAAAAGGCCTGACTACAGCACGCAACGCTGAGCCATCGATGTGTTTCAGGTCAAATGCAGTGCTAAGAAGAATGAGCCTGTTAGGGGACTTAGACACACCAACACATCCCCCAGCAATCTCCCGGCCGAGCAACGCCCCTTGCAAGAGCTCTTCATACAATTGCAATCGCACCGAGGGTTCTGCTGGAAGGTTGTTGAGGAGCGTCGTGTAAAGAAACAGTCTCTCGGTATTGGGGTCGAATGTGAGGATGAGATTCACCTGGTCCACCGACACAATACAGGTATTGTTGGAGTCGAGGGTGAGGGGCGCGATGTTAAGCTCGCTTGACAGTGATTGCAGATTACTCACGAGGGTGTCGGAGGGACTAGCTCGTGCTGGGGTGGTAACAAGTGGAGCGGTAGCACGCGGCTGTGGTGACTGATCACGAACTGCAGAACGATTCTTCGGGCTATGTTCGAATCCACTTTGGTGATGGGCGCGATATTTCCTCTCTAACTCTGTGTATTCCAACCTCAGTGTATCGATCTCTCGGTGAAGCCGCACCACAAGGCGTTCCATTTCATCGTCAGATACCTGACGTTCCTTGTCTTTTCGCGATGCATCTGCTTCAATTCGTCGACGCTCTTCCTTGTTTCGCTCCGCTTCACAGACTCGGTCTTCTTCCAGCAACTGTATTTTCTCGCGCAGCTCCTGCGTGACTCGTTCTTCTCGCGAAAGCTGCAACCGCAGCTTCTCACATTCAATCTTGTAGCGAGTCTCCATGTCTCTAAAATCTTGCTCCATCAGACGATTGCGCTCCATGACGCGAGTGCGTTCTAGTTCTCGATGCTGCTCGTTGTCCTCGCGTACCCTCTTTTCATGCTCGAATTTTTCTCTTTCTTCTTCGCGGACTCGATGAAGTTCTTTGTCAAACCAAAGCTGTTGAATTTCGCGCTGATTTTGAAGCTCCCATAGGGTCTGCGCATCATCGCGTTGCGGACTTGCTCGAAACGAGGATGAGACGGCACCAGGTGCCGCGGTGCGATCCGATGCAGATCCAGTGGTGCGTTGAAGATGACCAAGTATAATAACTGCACCATCATGCAGCCCAAAGTCGATTCCAATTTCATGATCGAAAAGCAGGCGCTGCTCATACGTCAAGCGTTGATCTTTGGGATCAATTCCAGTTGCATGTTGGAGATAGCGTTTGACTTTGCTGACGGAGAGCTGGCCAACGTCGCCCTTCATCACCATTTTGTAGTGCTTTCCATCGATGGACGACAGCACAGTGACGCTACAATTTTCATCGGACGGAGTCGTTGGCATCTGAGCGCTTTTTAAATGAAAAAGATTGTCAAATTTGACGAAAAGGTGTTCGCAAAATAAATTGTTATCAGCGCACCGCTGAACTCAAAATCATAATTTGACTGACTCTACATTCAAAGGGTAGTCCGCCTCACTCACAAAATGCAACTGTGTGCCCTTCTCGGCGAAGAGGCGGCTGCAGTTGTGTGCCATCAAGTGGAGACGCGGTACCAAACACTGAGCGAGGAGGAGCACCAAACGCAGTCGTTGTTGCAGGACTACCGTTGCGGCTGCTTGACGTTTTCAAGCCATCACACATGCTGAATCCCCACTTTTCATCATGCTCGTTGGTGGTTTCATCGAGGAGGTACCTCGACCCCATGCATAGCTGCAATCCGACAACGGTGCTAGCGACGCCTTTGCATGTAATGGCAACGTTGTAGAAGGAGATCCCTTCAACGGCGACCATGTATTCTACCTTCGCTGCCATGGAAATTCGTTTCCTGAACTCATGCGGATTTTGCCCGTGATCAGATTTCACAAGGAGTGTGAGGATCGGATCGACGAATCCCAGACTGGCCGCCATCCAGCTCGTCGCGATGTCACCATGAAGACGAAGGAATGAGCGATTCAAGAAATCAGACTTCCACTCAGCGTGATAGGGTATTGTGGATGACCACTGGCAATCAAACCCACAGAGGAACTTGACCGCGTTTACTGTCATGTGCTCAAGGTTCTTGTAGTGCCGTTTCAACAGTGCTCGTTGGTCAGGGAACGGACATCGGCGAAGAATCACATCGAACCGATCTTCAATTGGGGTGATCAGTGCATCTGCCTGCGCCTCGGTCCACTCACGGAGCTGCGCAAACTCTTCGTAATGCCGCGACTTTGAGCCTAACGAGAGAACCGTTGTGGTGATGATCTTAAAATCGGAAAGAAGTTGTACGCACTCTGATAGAATATCTTCTCGCGCAAGCGCATCGGCCTCATCGACAGCAACTTGTGCATTTACGAAAGCAATAGTGTACCGCAGCACCCACTCAGCAGCGTTGATGCTAGAGCCAATTTCTTGGGCCCGCTCGAAGATGTTCGTCTTGACGTACATCATCACCTGCTCCGCACCAACAAGTGGCGCTTCACCTGGAGGCTGCATGGACAGCGTGACGACACAATCCGGATCACCATCGTTGAGAATACTGAGCGCCTGAGTACACGACGTCAAGAAATCGAAGAACGAAAAGGGGCTGAGCATTTCCGAAAGTTTAAGGATTGTGTCTGAAATGCTTCGAGCTATCTGAGGGCGGTGATCAACGATAGATTTCCGCAGAACACGCTGAGAGTCCTGACCACTTCGAGGTAGCTTGATACGTGGCGATGTCACTGACGCCATACCTAACATTGACATTGACTCTTGTGTTTCAAGCACTGAGGGACGTTGAAGGGAAAGTTCGAACTTGTATGAAGCGAGGTCTGACAACGGTACAGTGGCAGCATCTGGTGGTGCGGTGATGATAGTGGGAGCAGCCTCAACAGTGTGCGACTCTCCACGACTATCATCATCATTTGCTTCGTCATTCTGCACAGTGATGACAGGAGAAGCAACGACATCAATTGGTGGCTGGATGATGGGACCAACAGGAACCACGGAGACGAGTCCGTCTCGGTCGCTAAGTATCGAGAGGGCGTCATCTAAGCGATCAACTTTTTCGATTTCGGGTGCAGGTGGTGGCGGCGCTGTTTGCGCCTCCGGACTATCTTGCCTCCGATAAACCTCAAAAAAGCTTTCGAGGGCCACAACAGACCGAGTGCGAATACTACGACGACGAGCGCTGTGCTCTGCACCAGCGGAGCTTCCTCGCAGGAGATCCGGAGACATTCCTACTCCGAGAAATGCACCACCGCCACCACTAGCTTCAAGGCTTGACGGCATCGGTGGTCGCCGATGGGCACCATGCGCGTTCGTGGGAGAGGGGTCTGATGAGTCATCATCGCCACTCGAGGGGTTCTTGGTGGCGGTAGTTTCAGTTATTGACAACGTGGGCATGCTTTCGTCGTTCTTATCGACTTCAATGATGCACGCATCAAGGTAGGTGGCATCGTCTATGGTGTTCCAGAACGAACCAATAAGACCAGGGAGGACTGTTGCAGGGTCAAAACGTCCCTCCACAATGGAAGCTATGGCAGCTGCACCTAACCCAGTTCCCACAACTTGTCGATCCACTCGTCGCGCGCTAAACTCGGACACCATATGAGAGGAGGACATCATGTAGCCACCTCCTCCCCCTCCCTCCCCAGTGGAGTGACGAGAGTGGACGTCTGCTGCTTTTGAGGCGCTATCCCAGTCCATTCTATCCGCCAACGTGGTGCGCTCTCCAAGGTCCAACCAAATATCAAACACGTGCTCGTTAGCGGCACGCCCGTACTCAACCAGTGCGTCATCATCGAATCGATCCACAACGTTAAGGTCTACGAGGGGGCTACCACCTGGTGAGTTCCTGCCAGTCGTGGGCTTTGGACTTAGCGGTGTGTCCAGCCACGATATTTGATCCGCGCCACTTTCCTCGCGATGATGCCCACCACCGCCACGGGTAGTACTTCCAGGAGCGGGAGTTTCCACGTCATCGTCGCCGTCATCATCGTCTTCTTCAACAAAGAACAACGATTGCTTGCGAAGGTGCCTTGGAGCGATGATGAGAGGCGAAGTGACTGCTGGCATAAATGGTGAAGGACTGTCATTGCCGTCTCGCGGGTCATCTCTGCGCGACTCGTCGAGTTCTCTTGTTGGATCCCCAGAGCCAAGGGTTGGGGCAATTCGAGTGCTTGCCGCTTGGTAAATACTAAGTCGTCTCACTAATTCATTGGCTGTTGAGGCTTCAGCTCGATTTTGACTCTTTGTTCGCAGTGATGCTTCGCCAACATCACTAATGTCAACGGAGAATCGAAGTTCATCATCCATCGGCTTCCTTCAACATGAACAGCGTCAAGAGAGCAGCTATTCAAAAGTACACACGCAAAGAACAAATAAAACAGGTCGAAGGTAATGATTGGTTGATTGGATTGCGGTGGAAGTTGTTGCTGAGAATGAAACAAAAAGTGAAAAAAAGGTGTCTTGTTGGAAGAAAGGAAAGGAACGGATAACTTCCAATCCAAGAAAAGGTCTTCTATTTCTCTGTGACGCCGTTCGCTCATTCTGAGTTGAAAAGCTGCGCAATCTCTTTCGCGTAGCGCTGATCGATAATACGCCGCTTCAGTTTCATCGCGGCGGTGAGCACACCATTTTCTGGAGTCCATTCATCGGCAAGTAGTTTCACATGACGAAGAACTTCAAAGGGCCGACGTTGGAATTGGCTGGCAGTTGCAGCGAGCGAGCGAGTTGCGAGGTCGATGAACTTGACATCATCAAGAATTGCTGGCCACGAGAAACCAGTTAAGCCATTCTTTTCTGCCAGGGCGCGCGCTTTCGCTTCATCGGTCACTAGTAGCGCCGCAATGTAATGCTTCAGCGGATCCACCACAACGCAAACACCGTTGGGAACAGCCAACGGATTCGCGACATAAATGGATTCCAAGACGTCCAATGCAATGTACTCTCCGCATGCATTCTTTGCAAGTGCTTTCACTCGACCGATGATGCGAAGGCTGCCGTCGGTTTGCCACTGGCCTACGTCACCGGTGTAGAACCAACCGTCCTCCTGGAATACTTCTTTCGTTTTTTCTGGCTGTTTGAAGTATCCTTTCGCCACCGTTGCTCCACGAATGCAAACTTCTCCAGCTTGCAACTTATCATGATGCGTGTATCCCTCGACATCACGGAGTTTGATCTCAGAGCAACTTGCAACGCCCCCAACAGTCGCTCGATTTTGAGTCTGCCAGTAGCGTTGTGCCGTTCCACAGCTGCATTCCGTCAAGGCGTAACCTTGCGAGACAGAGCAGCCAAAGTGAACCTCGAGAAACTCTTGAGTGGAAGCACTCATTGGTGCACCGCCAGTAAAAATACCTTTTAGTCGACCACCAAACAGCTCTCGCGGGGCTGCAAAAACCTTAGAGTTCCAGTATGGCGTATCTTGGCCTTTCCGAATCGCCTCCACACGACCTTTGAACGCAGCTTCGTAAACACTTCGGCGAAGCGTACCCAGTGGAGGAAGTTTGGCCTCAATGGCCTTCTTAACGGTCTCAAATACTCGAGGAACACCGACAAAGAATGTTGGCTTGAACTCTGCAAGGTCTCCATGCGGTTTTGCCGCTGCGTTGGTCAACGTTTTAGGGTTGGAGTAACCCAGCATCCGTCCGCGGATAAGAAACACATGTTCCGCGGCAAACTCGAAAATGTGTGCTAGCGGTAGATACGCCACGTAGGCGTCGTCATCGCTGGCCCCGTCAAGGGCATTCCCGAGCATATGAATGTAGGTCATTGCACATGCGTTGAGGTTTCCGTGGGTGAGCATCACACCCTTGGGCTCTCCTGTTGTGCCGGACGTGTACATGATCAGCGCTAACTGATCGGGAGAGCTTGGGAGTTTCCACAAAACATCTGCTGTGCACTCTGAGCCACGGCGAAGAACATCTTGGAATGAGTATGCTCCATCGCTACTGACGTCCTTGGCGAGAGAATCTGTGAAGATTAGGATCGGCTGCTTCACGCCACTCTCAGTGCACATGCGTCGCACTAGATCAACAGCTTTCGCGTTGCACAGCATCACATCGACTTCAGCCTCTCGGATGGCATAGAGTAGAGCATCTTCACCGAGATTCGCGTAGACGGTTGCCAGCACCAGCCCTTGCGTCCAGGCGCCGTCGGCTGCTACAAGCCACTCGTAGCGCGTGTCTTCAAAGAGGGCTAGGGTTTCACCGTGTTTCAATCCCAACGATACGAGACCTTTGCCAAACGCAATCATTTCGTTCTTCATCTCTTGGCATGTTTTGTACTGCGTGGCGGCGTAGTGCGTTACGGCCCAAGGCTTCATATGGCCATTCTCTTCCACTTGTGTTGTTTCCACCAAAGTGACTGGACGAAATGCTGCTGCTTTCTTTGCAGGTGGAGCAGCATCAAAGACGTCAAAGATTCGAGATAAGAGACTATAATGGTGATCGTTCTCTCCACTTGCGGCGTAGTATTTGCTGACAATGTCAGACATGTCCATGGCTGCTGTCGATGGGGAGCGCCGAATGCTAGTTTCTTTCGTCGGGTCGCACCCTTGCTGATCCTGTGCAATCAACGAGTATATCGTTGTTTCTTTTGCGTGAAGGATGTCTTGGTGTGGGATGACGTCACTGTTCCCGCGGGAGGCTAAAGCAGAAGCAATGCAATTCCCCATGTTGTGTTTTGGTCGTCCTGCCACAAATGTGTAATTTGATCCGTAGTAACAATGATTTCTTTCTTGATGATTTCTTTTCCGTGAAACATAGACAGGGAAGGTGCGCTTAGCGAACACACACAACAAAGAGGAGTTAACAAATTACGACGGTGGTGTTGCGTTAAGGAGCGATCGTGACCACAACTTTGCCGCCGCTGATACCGTCTCTAGCTTTGGCAATCATCTCCGGCAACTCTTCCAGAGTGACGCGACGACCGATGCAAGGGTCAATGCTACCACTTGCTAAAAGTTTCATGCAAGCCTCTCCAATATCACCCAACAAGCGTTTCACATTGCCACTTTGGTACGCGGCAAATCCTAAGCACACATCATGGAACGAGTAGCCAGTGAGGAATGTGATGGAGGCGTCGCGGCATGGGCTCCCAGCAACAGCTGCGAGCTCTCCATCGATGGCTAGGGATGCAATCAAGTTTGTTGCTGAATCGCTGCTCACGCTGTCGACTGCGTATGGAACCCCCGACGGTACGATTCGGCGAATAGCAGCCGCAATGTCATTCTCCGTGTGATAATCGATGCAATGGGTAGCACCAAGTTCTCGAACGCGTTCACTGGAAGTAGACGAACACGTAGCAATGATTGTGTTGATCCCGAGCAACTTTGCAAGTTGAACAGCGAAGCAGCCCACACCTCCACTTCCAGAAGTCACCACGATGGATGAGGCTCCTGGAGGGGCGCGTAGCTTTGTGACAACAGCCTTGTACGCTGTCCACATTGCACACGGTGTTGCTGCGGCAGTTTCGTCTGTTACGTTGTCTGGAATGCGAACAAGGGTTCCTTCATGTGCGACACAGTATTCTGCAAACGACCCATCACCACGTCCGAGCCACAAGTGGAATGCAACGCGACTTCCAATCTGCCACCTTTCTGAGTCGACACTACTTCCCAGAGCATCAATCACACCAGCACCATCGAGTCCTAAGACGAACGGCTGGGACGATCCACCTGCTTCCCTCTCCATAAGCCCTTTCCAGTTGTCGTATTTACCGTCAACTGGATTTAGCGAAGCAGCGTGGACACGAACGCGTACGTGATCAGCTGGAATGTCATTCGGGATAGGAGCATCAATTGCAAGCTTTGGATGAAGCGCGCCTTCATGACTCGATAGCACCACGGCACGCATGATTGAA
>CYKH01000109.1:0-15141 GCA_001460835.1 Bodo saltans | reverse complement strand
GTGCGGCGTAGTTGTTGTAGTTGCGCCTCCGGCGTCGTCAACCCGCTCAGTGTCATCACGCTCATCCCCGCTGTTAGCGGGGAGCGAGACGGGATCACCACCCAGTTGGCCTTTACTATTGCTTCCGAACATCCAAGCAGAACCCTCCACGTCTACCAACACGCTGTGGCTGCTCCCATGCCCACCACCAGCGGCAGCAGAGTAAAAAAAAAAGCCCGCTCAGTGTTATCACGCTCATCCCCGCTGTTAACGGGGAGCGAGACGGGATCACCACCCAGTTGGCCTTTGCTATTACTCCCAAACATCCAAGCAGAACCCTCCACGTCTACCAACACACTGTGGCTGCTCCCATGCCCACCACCAGCGGCAGCAGAGTGGATGGGAGGAATGTACCGTGGAAGTAGCACGAGGAGGAATTCATCTACATTGGGACCATGTGGCGCTTGTTGGCCAACTCCTGTGTTGCCATCCGCAGCTACGGGAAGGATGACCCAAGGCGTCAGCTGCCCGCAGTGGTTCCTCCCCGCAACGAACAGTGAAACACGATGGGCACTGTGCTCCCACAGAATGATCGACACCATCAGTGGCGTCGTCTAGCTCGCGTCCGTCGGCAGCAACAAACGCCACGACTCCCCTTTGCCCTGGTCGACTCCCCTCCGTTGGTGAAGTGTGTGAGGACGACGTGGCTCCGGGTCGACGGGCATCCACAACAACGGGGTCGGTTTCTACGCGGGCACCGAGCACCGCCGTTCGCGCAGGCAACCACCACCGCAGTGCACCGAGACGATGCGTTCACCTGCAGAGAGGCCAGGGAATGTGACCTCTTGCAGGCTCTCGTCCCTGGACAGGTTGGTGTCCGCGGAGCCGATGCCGAGCTGCCCGCAGGTGTTCAGCCCGCACGTGTACACTGTCCCTCCCCGGCACAGCACCACGGCGAAGAGCGTCCCACCCACGACACTGGCGAAGGAGTGGTCACGCTGCGGGTGTGGCAGGTGCAGCGTGCGAAGGGTTGCATCGGGCCTGCTGGGGAGAAGAAACAGCGTGTTGAAGGTGATGGCGACCAGCTCCATTGCGGTGGCGGCGATACCGATCACGGGCTTCTTTCGGAGCCGCTCGATGGGGACGAAGGAGTCGCTCCCGTTGCTTCCTCCACTCTTGAGCACCGTGCCAGTCGTCAGGAGGCAGTACGTGGCGTCTGGGCCTCCCGTGAGTCATCATGCTCCCGTTTGCGGTGATAAGCGCTGGTCGTATTGTGGTCTCCTTGCACAGCCGCCACGGCAGTGACACGCTGAGTGGATTCAAGCGCGATGAGTCAAAACTGACTGGCGTTAGCTTAGAACATTGTCGGCGGTGCCCAACACCAAGTTCCCCGTAGCCGTTAAACCCAGAGGCGAAAAACAATGACATAATTGAAGAGCTCCTGAAAAAAGGTGGAAAGGTAACGGGAAGGTTGCACGTCATCATCCCACACCAATAATGAGGTTGTGTGCAGAAGGTGTGAATTAAAGGAATCTACAGGAACGCTGGAGTGGTATGAAAGAAGAGACAAGCTACTCTGCTACACTGACCTCTAGCGCCGCAACCGATGGCACGCTCTTTATCGCCCAGGACAGCCACGCAAGGCCCTCAAGCACGCCCTCCCCTGTTGTCGCCACACAACCCTGAACACACCACATCGGTGCGGCGTTGAGTGCTTCGCCTTTGTGGAACGCGTTAGTCACCTCCCCGCTGCTCATTGCCCCTGGTACATCTTGCTTATTGGCGAAGATAAGGAGCGGCGCTCGACTGAGGCTAGGGTGGGATTGTTGCAATCGACACTCATGCACTGCAGCAGGAATGCGAGCTACATCCTTTGAGTCCACAACAAAAATTTGAGCGTTGATGTCTTGATAGTAGTGGCGATACAAAGGTCGCACCCTGGCCGAAGTTCCCACATCCCAGCACAAAAACTCCACATGCTTGCAGAAAAACCGCTCCACTTGGAAGCCGATGTTGGTGGGCAGGAGCAGTTCTTCTTCTCCACTACGAGCATGATCGAACAGCAGAGACTTCCCTGCTCCATCAAGACCAGTGATAAGGCACTGAGCTTGAAGGGGCATCGATGAGAGGACTGTTAAGAATTGACGTGTGTGGCGGTGATGAGAGGATTCGAGCACCCATCGAGCTGCGGAGGTGAATGCTCGAGCAAGGCTTACTCCTGCCTTCTTTGGACCTTCCATACGGTTGCAATGTGGCCACGGTGTGATGCGGGCGCAAAGGTGTCCACGGTGATTGGCGTACAAAGTCAGTCAATCTATGTGAACCACTTCCCCACGCTTCTGGCGATGCTGCGCTTCTCGAAAAGATAGGTTGACGCTGTTACGCGTCAACCGTTGGTGGTATAAGAAGGTATGCCCGGTCCTCATCGCGTGGTGACGCAACTTGGTGCGGCTTGCGAGGAGAAGCCCGCGAGCATCAGCAAGAGCAATAAACTCTACGATGCAATCGAGAACTTCCGCAGTCAACACTAGGTCGATAGGTTTTTCGCTCATCAGCAGCATGAGCCTCAATGCTCATGCTCTTTCCATGAGGGGCCACCTCTTTCCAGCATTTCAATGCGTTGATCACTTTCTTCATGAAGAGTCGAGAAGAAGAACGAACGCGAAATGTTTTTTTTTTTTTTTTTTGGGGGGCGAGCATTAACTAGACCACCCTCACGAGAAAATTCAAAAGCAAAAAAATAACGGCAGTAGACCGAGTCTTGGGTTTCGAGAATCTGTCACCGCGCCTGTCACCTTTGGTTTTATTTATTTACTTTTTTTTTTTTTTCTATCTTCCCCTATTTTCTCCTTGCTGTGTGAGTGATGGTGCTTGCTTCATGTATTTGCGTAGTTGTATTTAGTGGTTCGTTGGATGTTGTCTAAAGTTAAAACAAAAGAGGCGAACACCGCTTCTTTGTTCGCAGAGCTAAGGAGAAGAAATTTCAAGAGGGATGCTCGGGTAATGCACAACGATGTTTTCGTTTCGTTGTCTTGAAGTATCCTTTCCAATTTCCACTACGCTTTTTCCTTCGTTCACAGTCCACAATTTTTTGTTTCTCATCAAGATGCCACTGTTTTCATCCCGGGTGCAGTACAAGTGTGCTTTTCTTTCGAAGACGCCGATTGTATTGCATGCACCCGCCGCATACGAGGATCAACTCGTGAGTGCATGGAGATTGAAAGAAATGCATCGTCATTCTCAACAAAGTTTAGACCGACTCTCAAACACACAAATGAGCAAGAAAAACAAGCTGGAGGAGGTATCAAAGGAGAGAGTGTGTTCACAAGCGCATCACCAAATTATCGGTTCCTTCTTCCACAAACAAGGAAACAAAATCAAACAGTTTCAACGCGGAGGTATCATCGTTTGAGAGGAAGCGCGCACCAAACATCACTCAAAGAAACATGTGAGAGTGACAAAATATATACGACGTGCACACACACACACACACAAAATTAACACGAAGTGCCTTCTTCGAGCTCAACAAGAAAACAGATTGGTGACCACAACAAGATTCCTCATTCTCGATTTTTTTTCCCCACACTATGTTCCACATCATTTTACCTTTCACTCTTTGGTACTATTTCCTATTGCCGCGGAGGAGGAGCCTACGACGCTCGGCGACGGTATCGTTCTTTGGCTTTGGGTGTTGTGTGGGCAGGAATCGTTCTTTGTTAGAAGGGTCGTGCCCACTGTCATCATCTCGGCGCTTTTCTGATCCGCTTGCGCCACCGAACCACTTGTCAATGGTTGCAGATGCTGACGAGGGTGCATTGATGTGATCACGGCGCGGACTGACGCCGCTTTCTGTCGCTGTGGAAGAGCGAATGGACGACAGCAGGGCGCCGAGGTTTGTAGATTGCGTCGAAGTTCCACTGCCACTGCTTTGCTGGCGTTGTTGCTGCTGCTGCTGCTTCATCCCACCCGCAGTGCTGCTGCTACTCTGCGGCGAGTTGAGACTCTGAGCCACCGCTGGGAATGCGCTACCTGTTGTCGTGGGGCGAAGAGGACTCTTACTAGTAGTAGAGACAGATGGGGCAGTGTTCAGGCGCATGGGACTTTTCGGTGCTCCCACGGCGGAAGAGTTTGCACTGGGACGCAGCGTTGGGCGACGAATTTGAGTGGCAAGTGGACTAGGTGGTTGGGGTGAGTGCTGTCGCCCTCCCTTTCTCCCCCCTCCCCCCGAGGCGATAGGGCGGGAGGGTGGCGTGACGGGAGGTGACGCGTTGTGCTCACGAACAGAAAGAGGGAGGCCCGAGGCACTCGCCGCATGCAGTGACAATGACATCCTGGCGGGTTGGGACCGCGGATGCATCGCACTGGTGGACAGCACCGTGCTGCTTTTATGAGGGGAGCCCGGTGAGTGGGGCTGATGCTGTGAAAACGCGAGACGAGGCGAAGTCTGGGGTGGTGGATGTGTTTGAGGGGACCGTGGCGAGAAACTATTGTTGTTGGTGAAGGATCGGGCAAAGGGATGCTCTGAGGTGCTTGTGTCTCGATCGTTGGAGTTCAGCGGTGACGCACGGGAAAATGCAGACGATGTCTGATCGGTCGTATGCTGCGGGCTACGAATTGTGGTAGAGCCAAACACACTCCTCTCACCAAATTCACTCATCCCACCACCACGCCCGCCCTGGCCTCCCACTGAAGCAGTGGGTGCGTGGGGTTGTCGACGGTTCACTACAATTTGTCCACAACCACTCACACCCAGTACGGAGCTCCCGAGCTGGGTCGAAGAGTTCGAATGAATGTACGATGAGTTGGGCAGCAATGGGATACTCGTTAAAGTATTCATGGAGGCTCCCAATCCGCCCCCTCTCCTGTTGTTGTGAGGAGGATACACCCCTTTGCTAGTGGTGGAGGATGCACCGAAGGCATCTTGCTGAGGGTTCGCTATCGGCGTCACTAAGTCAGACATCAACTCGAATTCCTCTAAGGACCTCAAGTCCACTTGCGGAGGAGCTTGCCCTGACTGGCTTCCACCGTTGTAGCAGGGGGGCCGGGGATTCACGGCAATCATGACGGTCGCCGGTGGCTGCGGTGACTGCTCCGTGCCCATGAAGTGGATGGGGGAATGCATCGACACGTGAGGGGACACCACCGCAGATGGTTGCCCTCCTGCAACTGGTGGTGAGGTCGCTGCCATAAACATGGTCCCCCTTTTGTCCCTCAAGAATGGAGACGGTGAGGCTGACGAGTCATTTGGTGGAACCTGCTGCTTCTGCTGGTCAGGACGAGCGAATCCATCGTCGTCATCATCATCATCATCATCATCATCAACATCATCCTCGTCATCGCCAAGTGCTGTGTAATCGTGGTAGCCGTCCATGGACGAGAACGGAGATGCAGAGCGTGGTGTGCCGTCCCCTCGATTCAGCGTTGCAGCGGAGGCAGTCATGGTGAGTCCAAAGGTTGTGAAGGCGTGCTGCCGTTCTCCGCTGAGTGTGCTGGCGTTGCGATGGAAACTGTTGGTGTTCTTAGAGCCTGCAACACTACTTGCTTGACGGTCTACAGGCGCTCTCTCTGCGTCCCCGTCTTCACTTTGAACCACTTCACCCTCCTCGTCCTCTTCCTCGTCAAGTTGTTGTTGTGATTTTAGCTTGTGGAGCCGGTTGCTCGTACGTTTACGCAGAAGTGCTTGTCGTCCACTGGTGGCTTCTTGATAAACAAGTGCTGCGTTGATGCTTCGATTTTGCGACGCCCTCGTCTGCTCGACAGTGTCAGAGCTGACAGTGAAATTATTCGTGCGATGTAACGCTAACATGGACCTTTTCCTACTATCACGGAAGGTGTTCTTGGCACCTCCTTCACCACCACTTGGGCTGTCGTTGGTCGAATCGATACACTCGAAGCTAAAGTGTGGTTTGCGGTGGAGGGACGCTTCGAATGCTTGAGTCATAGCAGCAACATACAGTTCCATGTCTTTGGTGACAAGCTGCGTGACAAGCCAGTCGACAATATCGCGCCTGCGCACTCGTATGACATCTGCTTGGGTGATGGCCGTTGCTTTGGCATTCACGGAGCCGAAGTACACAAGATGCAGATCCGGCCATAGGTAGGGTTCACCATTGGCTGGTGCGGCGACACCTTGAAGTTGGCCTCGCAGGATGATGTACGCAACCATGCCATGCTCAGGATCAAAATGAAGGACATCCCCTGCGGACAACACGGCGCTGTCCTGCTCCGGCGGCTTGACGTGAGTTTTTTTCACATCGAGACCTTTTAGAAAAGAGTGTGCTCCCGCAGACAAGGGCCCCCGGCACACTGCAAGCCGTAACCCACGAGGCGGAAGTGGCAGAATAAACTCTCGATGATGATCGACGCAGCGCCGACGTACGTTGTCAATCTCCACCGGGTCCAGCGCCATGAGCTGCTGTCGTGTGAGGTAGAGCATGTCGCAGCCACCAACCGTCTCGACAGTGAAGGGTAGCGTTTCATTCACAATCAGTGAGTGCATGTTCATGATCAGCGGCCCTTTCAGTGTCACCACGGCAGAGCCCTCGCTGATAGACGACACAACAGCCGCAGTGTCTAACGGCACGAGCGCTGGATGAATGGAGTCTTTCGCTGCCTCCTCGGCAAACGTGACCCTTGCGCCCCGAAGCGGGAACTGTACAAGTCGCTGCACATACTCCCGAATTGTAATGGCATTCGTTGACGATGATGGCGCCTTGGCGGATGAATTTGGAGGTGCTACGGCGATGATCGGTGTCCCATTGGCATGGAGCACGTTTGCAAACGAAATTTTGATGGTTCCACGCAGGACAAAGAAAAATTTATGCGTGACAAGGTTCGTGACAGAGTACGGGAGGAGAATACGAACGCCCGCCTTGGTGACCATTGGAGCCGCTTGCAGTAACAGTGCGTCGAGGGTGCTGCACGACAAGTCTTTCATAGGCGCAAAGGAACCGAGGTAATTGGGTGTAATGTAGCGCTTGTAGACCGCTCGAAGGTTATTTTGTCGTAAATCCGCGATGATCGCGAGAGCATCTTGGACGCGATTGTCTGTCATGCCAAAGGCTTCAAACTTTGCACGCGTGCAAACCCAGACGAGTGTTGGTGCACGCGCAATAATCGACGCCGTGCGAGGCTCTCCAGAAATCATTCCGACGCTACCAAATACAACGCCAGGGTTGCTAAGACGCGACACAACCGTGTGGCCAACAATCACATCCACCGCACCGTTAGCGAGCACAAAGCACTCATCGTCCTCACATCCCATAAAAATAATCGTCTCGTTGTCGAAGTAGTACCGCAGTTTCAAGTGAGCGAGAAGGTACTCTAAATGGTTCTCGGAAAACAATCCTAATGTGCGATCTAGGCGAATTTCGCTGACCAGCGGCTTGTTCACGGAATGTTGCAGTCTTTTCATGCGAGTGTAGCGGAGCCAACGCCTGGCACAGATGTGGACCATGGGAAGTAAGAAGTTATTGCGCTTCTGACGTGCAGCAGCAGCACGTGCAGCCGAGGCTAATCGTGTCGCAAAGAACGACATGTGGCACAATGCTGCCCACGCCCAATGGCGTTGCGTGGTCATCTGAGAGGACATGACAATTTTACGTTCCGCAGCGATTTCTATGCGCATTCGTGAACCTTCAAGGTTTTGCTCTTTTTCTTTGCGGAAGCTTTGATTGAGCTGCGCCCGACGCTCTTTGACCTGCTTTCGCCGAGTTTCCGCTGCAGCGGAGTTATTGGCGGTTGATTGCTTCCGCGTCAAGTGCGCGTTACTATGAAGCGACACCATAGACGCCATCTCACCGACCTCAGAATGTCGAGATGACTGTTTGCGATTGCCGGCCGTTGCTGATGTCACGGAGCGCTTCGGCGCAACACTGCTGGCCCTTCCTGGTGACGTGTTGGACGACGGGTGCATCGTCGTTGGGTGGTGTGCTGCTCCATGGGGGTGCTGCTTTGTGCTAGGCGTGAGAGACTGATGAGACAACAGTCCAGAGGTAGCACTCACTAGAGAATATTGACTAAGGGCCTTCTCTCCAATAGTGCGCGTGACAAATTCATCGCCGTCGTCGTCTTCATCATTCTCATCGTCGTTACCTTCACCAGTGGGGCCATCGGCACCGAAGAAATGAAGGCCACGTGAGAAAAGGTCGACCACTTCGTTCGAGTTGGATGAGAAGCGAGTATCTGCGCTATGCTGTTGAACGCTACCCCGGGGTCCACGCCGGTGGTTGCTACTGGCTCCATTCGAGCCAACGGACTCAACGACGTTGCTGCTATTCCCGTCATCTTCTTCCTCGTCGTCGTCATCGAGGAAGTTGCTGCGGGAGGTGGCATCGACGCCACCAACAGCGGCTGGGAGCCGATCGAACTCATCGAACTCGTCACCTCCTAGGGGCCCTCCTTCGAGTAAGCTTGGCCGATGCTGCGATGAGGGTGTCGTCGTCCCCAAACCGCTACTACTTACGGATGCGCGATGCCGCGTCGTTGCGCCCACACCTGCCCAAAACTGCTGGCCAACAATGCTCGCATTGGCTACAGTGGTCGTCAATTGATTTGTTTGTGGACTATTGCTATTATTCACTGATCTAGTTGGGTTGCGCTGTGACAGGTACATCTTATTGAATGTTTGGTTGACATTCGACATCAAACTTCCTGCTGGCTGCTGTTTTGATGGGCTTGACAGCACCACCCCCGAAAAGAGCTGAGAACTTTCAGCGTTGTTGGTCTTTCCAGAGGGCGCGTCGTTGCCTCCAACGAATGAACTGCTGCGTGAGGCTGGGGCAGTCATTTCAAATATTCAATTGTTGTGTTGTGGGTAGGAGAAGGGGTATGTAAGTTCACTATGAAAACTGGTTGAGTTGCGCACAAGGAAAGGAAGAGGTGCGAGAAAAAGGAGCAGGAAAGTTACGTACGCGTGTATGTGAGAGGTAGGAGCGCAGGGTAGTTATCTTCGGAGCTAAGAGCTACAGAAGGACTGCTTTTTGTTGCAAAAAAGGAAGGTGAAGAAACACAAACCAGTGACGTTTCCGCTTTTTGAGGAGAGACGCGTGCTGGGACGATTCTTTTTTTTTGGTGTATTAGTTTATCAAAAAAAAGTTCTTACGATTTTTTGATTCTTGCCTCACCGTTCTCTAAATTTTAACGCACTCCTTCTTGATGATGCTCGCGCTGTGAGGTGAGAACAAATTTTTGACGTGTTTCGCGCTGACTGAAGGATGTCGCAGATGCGTAGCAAAATAAAAAAGACGAAAAGTACAGTACTAATCGCACAAAAAAACAACAACGCGAGAAGGCAACGGGCAACAAACTCGAAAGGGCGACACGGAGGTATGTTGTGAACTTTCTTAGTGTTAACAACGAAAACTAAACAGACATATACACGTTGTAACAAAGCACGGAATCAATTTCAAAATAGAACTAAATTCACATTTTTTCGCACTGACGATCGTGAAATCAAAATTTTCATCCAAGGAACGCTTTCTTTAATGCGGCAACGATTGGTCTTGGTGTCCCATCGAGACGGAACGCCCCCCAGCCATTCTTATCAGGCTGAGACATAAAAAACGATGCGCGAGTGAGAAGTTCTTCAAAACTTCCGGGCTCTAAGAGCCACGCAATCACCGAGTCAATGCTGTTCGTCCACAAGAACTGTTGAAGTTCGTGGAAAAACGATACGTCCTCGGATGTGTACCCACCAGGCGGGGCTTGCATTCCCAGCGACTCCGTGAACTTGAAATACAGGACGCCTGCTCCTCCAACGTCTCTCACTGCGTTCACGACCCCGTAAGCGTATGCAGCCTGTGCTTCCGTGGTAAAATTGAACACTGCGGGCACGTTGTTGGTGTTGTTGTCCGCATTGACAGGATACCCCGTCTCCATAATGAAGACGGATTTATTTGTGCCAGCCACCACTGACATCGCTGCGGCGACGCGACTGCTCACGTTGGTGCATCCCATCGGGGACGCAACTAACATATTTGGATACGCGTCGAGTGAGATCACGTCGAGCAGGTAGCTCCAATTCGCCAACGCATCGAGGTAGTACCCCGGTAGGTCCAGCAATTGATGTACCACGAGGGGTACGTCCGTATGCAGGTTCGTAGTGACGGAGGCAGTAGAGTCCTCGTCCTTGACAGCGTCCCGTAACACGGTGAGGAGCTCGGTGAGGAACGTCCAGTTAGCCCACACAAAGGACACGAGCCGCTGGCCATCGAATCCGGAAAGCAGCGCCTCATTCAATTCGTTTTCGATTTGATACAGTTTGACTCCCATAAGTTTGTACCGATGCACAGCAGCTCGACAGAAACGGTATTGATAGGCCAAGTACAACGGGATCCCGATGACACTTGGGTCTGCGTAGGTGTTATTGTAATGAGGAAGCCCAAAGTGGGTGCCTTCGCTTAACTCTACGATAGGAGTGATGTTTTGGGCGATGGTGTTTTGCACTTGCTCATCCCCATAGGCCCAATTCAAAGTGCTACCGTAGTCGTAGATCAGACGCTGAGGGTCAGCCTTTAATGACACTAATGTCAAGTTGTGATCAAGGGAATGGAGGGTGTTTTCAAAGTCTCCCCATAAAATGTAGCGTCGAACATGCGTGGCCCCCACCTCAGCCATCTGCTTGACACTGGCAGCATCGAAGCCGGCGCTGCTAAACCCTGTCATAAAGTTTGGACTGCGTCGTGGAACTGTTGCAGCGACATGATGCATCAGTGCCGCGGCCACTAATGCAACGACAGCCACGAGTAGTCGCTGGATCGCAAGCATGAAGGCGTTTCAGCTCTCTGATCAATTGTTCTTTGTTCACGTGGAAACAGAAAAATAAAAAGACAAGCGGATTGTTCTAAAAAGATTCATTGCCTCCAAAGGAAGGGGGAAAAACGCGCAAAAGTCATTACTCTTCGTCACATCAAAAAAGTTCGTCCAGAAGGTCATCTTTTGGGGCAGGGTGCTTCGCTGTCGCCAAGTACTTCGCCAATGCACTCGTTGTCCAATTCGAGGTCTTATCCACATCACGCAGCCGCGCCATGTGGTGATACTCCTGCGCTGTTTCCGCTACCGTTGCTTTCTTACAACCGTACACTGGATGCCCAAGGCGATACACAACAGGCAGATAGGTGGAGGGAGCCGGGTTCGATGACGCATGTGCGTTCCCTGCGTTGCGGGGAGGCGCAAACACACACCCGGGCTTCGGCCAGTACTTGTCCTTTACCTCCCAGTGATCATCGAGGCGGCGCTTCAGCGTCCATGGCGCAACATCACCTTCAAGCCGAGTATTGAGGTACTCCGCCATCTTGTCGTCGATCAGCGAACCCAGGCTCTTCCTTGCATCCTCTGGGAGCTTGAAATACTCTGGAAATGTGTAGATGGTGTACAACGCCGCAGCAACGCGCTTCCGAATCAGCCGATCCAGTTCTCGATTTTGTTCATCATCGTGCGTGTGAAAGAGTGCATTCAACGTCGGAATGATCTCTTCGCGCACCACGCCTTCGTTCTGCAGTTGCTCCTCCACGTACTGGTACACAATGGGGTGGTTTTGCCACCTCTTGCACTTTTGAAGGAAGTACGCTACTTCCTCAAGGAATAAGTTGCACACTCGACGCTGTTCGACCATGACACAATTGTTGAGTGAGAACACAGCGTGGGGGATGTTGGGTGGGCTAATCAACGGTCTGCCGCCACTCTCCAACACCGCCACGCACAGAATAGGAAGGAGCGACTCGTCGTCGGGAAGTTCATCGTCTGGGCAGTGGAAGATGTCAAGAGCTGCGATCCTTGCAGACACATCGCCCTCATCGTCGTGTGAGAACCAATCGTAACTATTCGGAGGTCCGTACACGAATAGCTTCGTTGGGACCTGCCCACTTGGACTTTCATCGTGGCAGTACAGCGTGCTCATGATGATCTTCTCCTCGGGCGTCGCAGGCGTGCTGGGGGAGAATAAGTGTTCGGGTCGAGGGCGGAGGGGGAGACCAGTCTGCATGACAAACTCACCAGAGTCATCTAAATGCCACCATGTCACGGCGCCGCGTTGGGACACACGTGTGGCGTTGTCGCACACGGCACCCTCCTGCAGGGCATCGAGCCACTCAAGTTTCTCCGCGAGCACTGGGATGAGGGGGTCGATGTTCGGGTCTGACCTGTGAAACATTTGAAGGTTGAGAATATCTTGAGGTTGCACATCATCGAGGGCATCTGCGGGAGCAACAGCAGAGTTGTCCACTACCGGTGTCGCGGCAGATGGTGTTAATGAGATGGTGGCGGGAATTTTCACCGCCTCAACGTGGTCCACCACATCTTTAAAAGACCCGATGAGTTTATGGTACGCCTCGCTTTCCATCTGCGTTCCAGGTCCAGCCCAGCCAGCCCTGAATGCAATCTTTGGCTTCGGGAAACGATTCCAGCGGGGATCGTGAACAAAGCTGAAGGCGTCTTCGCCACATGCAGCATGCACTGCAGAAGATCGCTCCCGAGAAAGACGGCACGGAACGCCGGCTTCAAAGAAACGAAGCGCGGACTCTGCTTCATGGTCATTCCCACTGTTTGCAGCAACAATCTTCGGCGCAAGCACACAACGCCATTTCGCAGAAACGCCGCTGAGCGGACAGTTGGGCGGGAGAGGAACGAATTTAAGGACATCCACTAACCGGTACACTGGGAGCCCGGCATATTGGGATGGTTGCGAACTGTGACTTGCGGACATTTACGTCTTCAATTATTTTCTGATTGATATGCGAATGATAGGAGGAGTTAAGATGTAGAGCAAAGAGCTCCTGTGACTTTTGTAGTCTTGCACGATTATTGAATGAATGTACACACCCAGCAGGTTTGACCTAGCCTAGCCCTTCACACAAAGTAGTCAACAAGCGGCACAGGGGGCATTGCGATGTCAGAAACGTTGTGAGCGACACAAACACCCTTGACGATAAAGTCATCAAGACCATCGTGCGGAGAGTGATTCTTTTTCTTGCGCGCAATAGCAGTGGAAAGGGCCACAGCACTTCGAGGGACTTCAACCCCAACCACTGAGATACCGAATCCCACTGCTGACGTTAACGGAACGCTGGCGTTGTCAAACTCCACAATGGAGGTAGTCGAGGAGATGAGTGGAACTGACAACGTTTCGAACAAACGAGCAGCGGACGCCGTGCCAGGTCGAAGCAACACCACATGCATACCGATGCCACCACCGCCGCTATTATCATGCCGCTGTTGGGTGGAACGCACTATTGACGATCCATTGGTGAACACCAATTCTACAAGGTCCACATCACCCTCTACCACGATGGCCGAGGTGCTGTCTTCCAAGAACAGTTGACAAGCATCAAACACGACGCGAATGAGAGAATTAGGACGGTTGGTTGTGCCAGCTGTAGATGAAGAACAATCATTGTTGTTGGTGGTAGTGGAAGCATCAACAACAGTTTCGATATCAGCAGCACCTTTGTCGCCGACAGGGTGACGAGGCGTGACGGAGGCATCATCACGGCGGTGCGGTGTGGCACGAATACGCACAATGGGACCTCTTCGCGCGCGCAACTCGCAGCGACGGAATACAATTGTGCGCGGGGGTAGGTTGGGCTCTTCCAATGGTGATGATTGTGCAATAAGAGTCGAGATTGACGCTGACGACGTGTGGGAAGAAGCGGTCAACAGTTGCACATTCACCGCGACGCCGTTCACTGCCACAATGCGACATGCTTCGATCAAGTATGCATCTTCATCAGTTGTCTTAGCACTGCGCACTAACGCATCATCCTCGTCGCTATTTGGGGGTGAATCGATGCGAACGTTCAAGGCTAATGCGGTGGAGGTAGACCGTGTCGACGATGAAGCCGTCGTCCCGAAGGAACTGCTGCTGCTTACATCTCTTGTATCCTCTAGCGGTCTAGGTGTTGTACGCTGACAAGTGGTGATGGTGCAGCCATACACTGTCACACCACGTGCAGTTGCGGCGATGGTAAGCGACGGTGCTACTGAGGCGGTGAGGTGCCCGTTGTGCTGTGACGACGGTGCGAAGCAGCCACAAAACACAGAAGGTGCTCTGCTGCTTGACGTTGTTGCTGAGCAATCATTGACTCCAACCTTGACCATGTGAAGTGAAGACGACACCAATGTGACTCCGGAGGCAGCTACCTGGGGAGCACAGCAATACTCTCCAGCTCTTAATACGATGACATCTCCTCGAACAGAGCCAAGGAGCAGCGAATGTAAGTTTTGCGAAATTTGCGCAATGCCTATTGTCGCGGCGCTATTATTTTCTCGTGCGGCGGGGGACACCAAAGCTTCACCACAAGAAGATGGATCCGCAACCAAGAGCTGCCCATTATTGAGAGGAATCGTCGCGGCGTCTAGCGTTGCAAGGCGTTTTTGGCAGATTTCGATTCTCGCTACTAAGTTGTCGATCCCATCCCTTCGTGCTGCTGTGACAGGAGCGCCGCTCGCGTTTGTGTCCTCGCTGTTGTTCTTTCCACAGACTGCTTCTGAAATGGAATCAAGCCGCTGAGCGTGTGTGGCAATGTGGGTTGCGTTTTCTTTGCGTTTTCTGATTTCCAGCTTTTTAGAACATTGAGAGCAGCCAGAAGACTGCCAGCCATTCTTTTTCGCTTCTGCGAAAAAGACACAGATAATTCAAAACCAAACAAACAACAAAATTTGTTTCTCAACACTTCCAACAGCAACGCGCTTAAGCGCACACACATAAAATGGTTTTCTCGCTTGGCGATAGTCATGAGGGAGCGGAGACGGTCACGGTGCTCAAAAAAATCATCGTTGGTTAACGTACGTTTTGACTCTTCTTCTTCGTTGTTGTCGGTAACTGGAACGGGTCTGTTTTACTTGCACTGACTGTGCAGATAGTCAAAGGCCCTCTTCATTTTATCATCAAATCTGGTGCTATTGTCGACCACAACACGATTCGGATGTTGCTTCCATGCGTTGCGTGTCTTGTCATCTGTTGCTTTTGCTGCATCGATCCCTTCGTACCGCGCCCCATTGGCAACGTTGTTGTATGCCTCCGGTGCACCGTCTGCGGCTGTGACAAGGTGCACGACTGCGTCATACCGCCCCATGAGCGTCTCGTTCGTCTCACCCAGCCCACCAAGGACCTCAGCCCATTGCTCCTCGGAGCAGTATGCGCTGCCGTCCATCGCTCCTCGATCG
>CYKH01000108.1:8993-34118 GCA_001460835.1 Bodo saltans | reverse complement strand
GATAGGGCAGCTAGCACCGTGGCGGGGAAGGCGGATCACGCGGACATCGTGGGCGAAGTACTTGCCTCCGAACTGAGCGCCAATGCCGATAGATTGACAAATGGCGTGCACTTCCTTCTCTAGCGCCAAGTCACGGAATGCGTGGCCGTCTTCGCTTCCCTTGGTGAAAAAAAAAACCAAACTGAGCGCCAATGCCGATAGCTTGACAAATGGCGTGCACTTCCTTCTCCAGTGTCAAGTCACGGAATGCGTGGCCGTCTTCGCTTCCCTTGGTGGGCAAATTGTCCAGGTAGCGGGCAGAGGCAAGCTTGACCGTCTTTAGCGTCGCCTCCGCACTTGTGCCACCGATGACGATGGCAAGGTGGTACGGGGGGCATGCTGAGGTACCAATGGACGTAATCTTCTCCTCAAGGAACTTGCGCAGTGCTTTAGGGTTCAGCACAGCTTTGGTCTCCTGGTAGAGGTAGGTTTTGTTGGCGCTGCCGCCACCCTTGGCCATAAATAAGAATTCGTACTCAGCGCCCTTGTCTGCGTAAATGTCGATCTGGGCGGGAAGGTTTGTGCCTGTATTTTTCTCGTCGAAGACTGTGAGAGGCGCAACTTGGCTGTACCGCAGGTTCGTCTTGGTGTAGGTGTTGTACACACCGAGGCTGAGGGCTTCTCCATCGTCCCCGCTTGTAAACACTTGTTCACCCTTGTGCCCCATGACGATCGCCGTACCGGTATCTTGGCACATGGGCAGCACTCCACCAGCAGCAATATTTGCGTTCTTGAGCAGCTGGAATGCGACAAAGCGGTCATTGTCAGTGGCTTCCTTGTCGTCCAACGCTGTGCGCAGTTGAGCAAGGTGAGCGGGGCGAAGGAGATGTGAAATGTCCTTGAACGCCTCCTCGGCCAGAAGCGTCAAGCCTTGCGCGTCGACGCGGAGAATATCAGGGATGCCGTTGCCCACCTTGGCCACAGACACGTGGTCCTTCGACAGCAGGCGGTATGGGGTGTCATCGTGCCCGTGAGGGAAGATGGGCGTGTAGCGGAAGGGAGGAGGGGTGCCCTTCTTCGGGGCCCACTGTGACAAGCAGCGGCGCATCATTATGCTAAAAGGATCTTCCACAATCCCAAAAGTAATGAACATAAAAAGAATAGGAAACGCGAAAAAAAAAGAAGGGGTAAATAGACACGAAAAAAAAAAGGTTGTATTGAAACAAGTGCTTCACACGCGCAAGGAGCAGCATAGCTTCATTCACTGCTCAAATGTTGTACTTAACTTCGCAACAACACCAAGTAGCCTTTTCAAAAGTAGAACAAGTGTCGTAGACAGTTCACTAAGGCATATGGGTGTATGCTGCTAGTGGAGGGGGAAATCTCATGTCGGTGTTTCTTTTTTTACCCGAGAGGTTTTCAGCAGCCAACAAAATATGCAAGTTATTTCGGCAGTGTGCCCTCGCCACAACGACTGAGTGATACAACAAACATGCCGCTGCGGAGAAAAGCATCACTCTACCAAAATGCTGCACACACATCGACCTCACTAAAACGGCGAAAGGGGAGGGGGATAGAATTGGCAACGCGCCACGCTTACAAACTCTCAGCACTTCATCACACAGTGCAGTTCTACTCAACAATGCACTTGGAGTCCTCCCACTTGCAGTGGTGGGCAGCTCCGTTCTCCTTGCAGTAGTACTCGCCATACGACTTGCCCTCAGCATCGCAGCATGTCTGGCCGCGGCTGCAGCTTGCTGAGGAGTAGTAGCAGCATGAGCCCGAGGACGAGGACGATTCACCGTTGCTGCTGCTTGAGTCCGCAGGCGTGGGCGTCGCGGCGCTGCTGCTCGAGTCCGCGGGGGACGGCGTCGCTCCGCTGCCGGAGCCGCTCGACCCGCCCTTCTGCGTCACGGCGGTGTGCAGCAGGTTGCCGTCGTAGTCGTAGAACATCGTCGACAGAGTGCTGAAGTCGCTGTTGAACGAGTGCGTCGTGTAGCCCGCAATCACCTGCTCCCACACAACCTGGCACGAGTGGCCGTTGTTGCTCGAGTACGGGCACGACGACGTGCGCAGGCGCACCTCGGGCATCTCCACCTTCTTCTCCGCAGCAGCGGACGGCACGCGCACCATGCACGCAGCGCCGGTCGTGATGTACGTGCCGGCGTTGTCCATCGTGTAGTGCGTCAGCAGGTGCACGTGGCCGTTGATGTACATGTCGAAGTTCGCGTGCTGCAGCGGGGTGATGAGGTCCGACACGTCGATGTCGCCGGCAGGGGCGTGGATCATCACGATCTTCCAGTCGTCCGCGGGGATCGTCGGCAGCAGCTGGTTCAGCCACGTCAGCTGCGTCGCGCAGTACTGCTTGATGATGTTCGCGTGGAACGTGCAGCCGGGGCAGCCGGGGATCACGCTGCCGCAGGGATCCCAGTACTTCGGGTTGTCGTTCACGTAGTCTGACTGGCACGGCGACGCGTCCATCACAACCAGCGAGATGTTCACCTCGCCAGGGAACGACAGGCGCTTGTAGTAGTAGCGGTCCGGCATCACCCAGCGGTTGTTCTTCGGGCTCACGTACTCGAGCTGCGCGGTCGCGGAGCCGGGGTAGCCGTAGTCGTGGTTGCCCAGGCAGCCGTACCACGGCACCATCGTGCTCTCAGACGTATACACGTTCTCGAACGTCGAGTCCCACATCGCGTCCGTCTTGTTGTGCACGCCGCAGTAGTAGAAGTTGTCGCCCGTGTTCAGCACGAAGCGCGCGTTCAGCTCCGTCGCCGCCTGCTGGAACGTCTGCGCAACGATCAGCTCGTCCTGCTCGTGGTAGCCGCCGATCGGCACGCAGCCCCAGTCGCCAATCGACACAAAGTTGAAGGTGCTCAGCGCACCGCAGACCAGCGCGAAGAGCGTGGCCGCCTGCAGGGTTCGGGTCATCTGGTGAGAAGTTCTCTAGGGGTGTGAAATGCAAATGGTGAATGCAGGTTGTGGACGCAAATATTTACAGGCCCGAGTAGTAAAGGAAATGTAAATTGAACGTCTGAGGGGTAGAAACAAAATGAAAATTGAAAAGATATGAAAGAAAGAAAGAAAGATAGCGGGCAAGACGCAAGCGTGTTCATTGGGAGGTGCAAGTAGAAAACGAGTAGAGAAATAACATGGAAGGTGGTATGTCCTAAATAGTTTTTTTTTGTTTTTTTTTTCCTTTTGCAATCGACTTGATGATACAGTTGTTGTTTGACATTACTTTGACAGTAGCTTTGACATTACTTTGCCTCTAAAGCTGGTGTTTTTTTCTTGCCACTACAACTTTTTTGTTGCGCTTACGTTTTCCATTTTGTTTTCGCAGTATTCAGTCCAGTGAAAGTGTGAGAGGGAGAGAGTGGCGACTCAGCGTGTGACAATGACAATGAACATACCATTTCATGAGCCGTCTGTTCGATTTATCGCCACGTTCTTTGCGAAGGAAGAAGGTGACAACTGAATGTGGACGGGAGCTGACCAGGGAGAGACGTGATAAAGGGGGATGACGAGAGGGAGAGAAGAGAAAAAAAAAAAGAGAAATAGAGAAATACATGAAAGTGTGTGAGAGAGAGAAATAAATAAAAGAGAAATAGAGAAATACATGAAAGTGTGTGAGAGAGAACAAAAGTGAAGCGACGAAAATAAATGAGAAGTGAGATTTGAGAAAGAACAAGAAAGTAACGGAGCTAAAACATAAAACACTTTAATTGGGAGGTGTCGAACGAAACGATCGCAGCAGAGTCGTGTGTATTTTCTTCACCGATTCGGTTGAACTGTTGTATTTTCTGCCTTTTTTTCTTCACTTGTGCCACGTTTACAGTTTCGTGGACTTTACGCTGACACTGACACGCCACTTAGAAATTGACTCACGTTTTATTTGTACCTGCGTGTTGCTGTGTGTGCACGTTCAATGCAAAGCCGCAGGCTCTGTTGAAAAGCACAGGCACACAAACAGCGGGCCCACTAACGACAGAGAAGAAAGAAAATTGCCATTCACGAAATAAATATGCGCAGCAAGGCTGCTGCCAACAACAAAGGGAACGAGGCATGTTTTGAAAGTGAATAACGAGCGGAAATACGACTGAGGCGAAGGAGTTGGAAATGCTTGCGCTGTATGAAAGGTTGGCATTGAAATGCTCGAAGCACTTACTGTGGTGGCGAAGCGGTGCTACGAACCAGCAGCGGGTTCACCACCGCAATCGCTGCTTGGTGGTCTTCATGGGGTAGCTGCAGAGACAGCGAAGGGCGCCGCTGCTTCTTGTCACTCGACGACAGGTTCTTTTCATCAACACACACTCGGCCCATGACAGGGGGGAGTCGAGCTGCAAGAGCGCCAGGTGATGATGTTATTGTCAAGTAAGGCCGCTCATTGCTGAATATGGACCCTGGCCATAACCGTCGCAATGACAATTCCCGGTAGAGCTGCGCAATGCTGCATGGCAGGCACACAAAGGACATGAGGCAATCCGTCACGCTGCTTGTTTCTTCAACAAGGTCCATTCGGTCAATCGCCATGCCACGAACGTACGCAGTACCACACGCAACCGAAGTACATGGAAGAGGCAGGGGACACAAGGAAAAGCACGCCATTACTGCACAACACGTCATGTCTACCGTGGGTTGCTGTTGCCATAGCATATTGTACATCCTTGCGACCAAGCAGCAGGAGCACAACACAGCCTCCGCTGAGGATCGAGGGTCGTCGCATACGTCCAGAACTCCTGTTGTGTAACGAGGGCGCAGGGGGGGGATCGATGATGATCCACTGCGACAGCCTACGCTAAGGGACCGATCACTCGAACTGAGTGCGCTGGTAGTGAGACGCCCAGACACTGCCGAGTGTGTATCGAAGAGAATGAGCGGTGCTTGTTGTTGATTTGGCGCAGACATCGTCGCTGCGTGGGTCGTAGTAGGTGCTGTTTGCAACATGTTCCACACACGCACGTCACAAGAAATCACACACAGTGTGAGTGTGAGTGGTGCTGAGGGTACTACTCCTTCTTATGAAATGCTCGTTGTTTGGCTCAATGGGTTATGTTGATGAGTGCCTCCTTTTGCTTGCTGAGTGTGTTTCGGAGGAGTTCTTGTGGGATATTGCCTCCAGGTTTTCGTCGTATCTACTGTGTTGTTTCCTTCGTCTTTCTCGAAATGAAGCAACAGACAAACGGAGGACGTGAACGCTCTTACATCTTGTGAAGGGTTGTGAGGGAACAGTGAACGCAAGTAGTTCAATTGTGGTTGCTGGGAGATGCACTTCGGGGCATCAGCCGCGGACTGTGTGGGGATGGGCAAAGATCGCGAGGGAAAGCAAGAAGGGGCATGGAAACCAATACTCATCAAACACACACTGCAATAGCAATAGAAAAGGTGGAGCTGTACGTGTGCGTCGCTCTGAGAGAGGGCCGTCCACACTACAACCAGCACACCTTTGAGAAAGGGGTACACATTATGACAACACTCAGAGACGGAGCGCTACAACTGAAGGTTCTGATTGATGATTGCAGTATGATGATGAAAGGCGTCCAAGGCTCAACACAAAAGTTTCGAGCTCGGAGGAGGAAGCGTGGGCTGGCCGTACCCTGGATTTCCTGGTGGAGGTGCACCATACCCTGCAGTGGGATAGGCACCACCCGGAGGTGGCGCACCGTAACCTGCTGGAGGGTTCTGGCCGTAGCCCAACACTGCGGGTGAGCCGTACTGAGGCCCGTAGCCAGGCGCTCCACTTTGCGGTCCGTACGGCTGTGCCAGTGGTGCTCCGTATCCACCCATTATTTGCTGTGGCGGAGGTGGTGGTGGCGGCCCGTACCCTTGCTGCGGCTGTGCTTGGGGCTGCTGGTTTGGATAACCACCACCGCCATACTGCGGATACCCCCCGTTGTTGTTTTGAGTCAACTGATTGTCGTAGGCTGGGTACGTTGGGTACGCTGCGACTTGTAGGGCCACCGCTTGCTGAGGATATTGATTTCCCATGGACGGGGACGCCGGGGGTTGAATCCTCGTGTCCCGATACTGCTCACTCACGCATATACTTCCCGGCCATAAATTCCGTAAACTCATCTCTCGATACGTCTGGCATAACGTGCAGTGGAAGCAGAAAATAGCGGCAAGGGAGTCCACGAAGCAATTCACGTTGTTGAGACGAAACACTTCTCTCATTTTAGCTCTGGTGATAATATTCCCAATGGTGATGGACAGACCCATCGTTAGGAACGCATCACAACACATCATCATGCCGCACATCATCCAGTTAATACTCCGCTGCCGCCTATCGAGCATATTGTACTCTTGGGCTACGAAACAGTAGCAACAAAAGACGGACTCGGCGCAGGAACCGACATCATTGGCACATTCGCAGAGACCAGTGTTGTAGTCCTCGTTTTCAAACGCTTTTGTCCCCTGCTGCATGATGAAGATCGTGTGCTGTTCTAATCGCTGTTTTCTCCTCTTGTGAAGTTGCAACTAACGCTATCTTTCGATCACGTGTGTGCTGTTGATTTAATGTTTTGTTGTGTTTGTATGGAGAAAATAAAAACGGATTGTGGGCGGCGCGGGTTAGGCAGAAAATCTTGTTGCTCACTTCCCTCGTGTTGATACCGCTGACTGAGCACGACGAATAAACGATGCTTCTATTGATTGATATCCTATCTCTGTGATCGTTGTTTGGACAAAGCAACAACACCAAAAAGAAAAGGCTTGTGCTCTCAGGCATCTCACAAATGAGGTTCACGCAATTTCATTGATCACAAAAAAAAGGAGTCGTGGAGTCGTTACCTAATAAGAGTTTTTTGAACGTATTTCATTCCTGTGTGACACCTGGTGGGGTGCTTGGGTGGTGCTTGTGCGTGGAGGGAGAGTAAGTGAGAAACAAACTGGACAAACAAAACATTCAAAAAAAAAAGTTATGAGTGCCGCATGTTGATGACGCTCACCTTCTTCGGGCTGCCTGTATCGCTCGGCAACCAGTTCGCCGGCCACAAGTCTTCGACGCCAACAAGAACCTTCCGTAGCTCAGCGGCAAGCAGCACCACGATAAACGTCATAGTGTGCATCGCCTCTGCGTCTTGCGCCGACAATTGCCTCGCATCAAGAGATGCTGCGTCCACGACACTAGCAAATGATCCTTGGTATTGGTATTGCTGCGATTGCAGTGGGGACGCGCGAGCAGCAACAGATGTAGAAGGAGCATTCGGTGCGTCCTGAATCCACATCTTCGCTGCCGACGCTGCGATCGTATCAAAGTCTGCCATTGTAAACGAGTGAAGCCCCTCAGCGTTGATGACTCGCAGCACTTCGGAGCGCAACGCGGCAATCCCACCGCGGCCCCCCATGATGCTTCCTACAGTGGACGTGAGTGCAGTGTGCTGGTCGTCATCGTCTGCTATCACCGAAGGCTCCTCCGCTATGACCGGCGGGTATTGTGCAGTGGATAAGTTGAAAGATTCGGCCATTTCGTGCTGATCCATCGTCTGCTTCACGGCTTTTAAGATGCCAGCGGACTGCATGTGGTGCAATGTTCCGCTTAACATCGACAGCGCATGGGAGGACTCAAGAAGCTCGTCGTGGACTGCAGGATCACCATATTCGATAAACGCAGACATCAAGCCTGCAAACTTCTTGGACTCCAACGACACGTCCCGAGCACATGGCACCATCCGCCGCAGAACGACGAGGAGGGGGAGCGAAGGAATCTCTTTGCGCTCTCGCATGAGCCGCACCCCCAGCAGCATTGTCCGCAAAAGTCCTAAGCTCTTCTTTAATGCGACGTGCACTTCACTGCAAGCCCGACTCGGGTAAGCAATGGCCCCGAGGCTGGGCTCGTCTGCTGCAAACGGCATCAAGGTTTGGCAGGAGTTGATCATACCCTCTACCGATTTGATTTTCTTTTCAATGGTTGCAAACGCTTCACGAGGGTACTCGATGAACGAGGCAGCCATCGACCCTCCCAAGTCAAGAAAATTGACTGTTTGATTGGCCAGGCCAAGATTCGGGTGATTCGCTATTGGTTCGTTGCTGTTGGACTCTGGTGAACTCGGGCACAGTTGAGCGAACGCACTTGCGGTATCGATCACGACATCCATGTTGAGCCGAAATATCTCCACCACGCCTCGCAGTGCCTTTGCTCTCGCTTCCCGCAGCAACGCAGTCGGGCGGCACGGAAACACCAGCATTGTGATCAAGATGTAGATGAACACAGCGAAGGTGGTCTGCTGAATGCGACTCATGGTGGCATCCTGGGTTAAGGGAATGACGGACAACTGCGACACGGCGACGAACGCAGCGTTGGAAAAGGAGGGGCCGATGTTCTTCACTTGGGCTGCAAGGCGTGACAAAAAGATCAGCGAGATCAACCCAGCAACGATAGCAACCGAAGAGGTAGCAGTCTGAGCTACAAAGAAGCCCAGCACAACGCCCATGAGTGTGCCGCTAAGACGAGGGACTGCTAAAATGACAGCTTCGGCGGGGTTGGTACTTGCAATCGACGCGATTACCGTTGGACCCGATAGGAAGGCAGTGCTGGTGTTCATGTACGCGTAGAAGCCCAATGCAGCTAACATCGCAGAGCTGGTCTTCGCCGCCTCAATGACGTGCCTGATGTCCTCTGGGGCACGGCGGAAGACAAGATTCGATGCGCGTGTTTGTGTTTCGGTGAAGATCGACACGGTCAGCGCCCACACAGAGCTCTGAGCCTCCCGTGCCCTACGACACCATCGGTGGGTGTGATCCATTTGATCTGCAGCGAGGGAGTGGTGCACGGCATCTCGCATTCGTACCAGTGTTCGGCATATCTGCGACACGCAGAACACATAAAATGTAATCAACGGGATGAACTCCTCAAGACTCTTCACTGCTGACGACTCCATTGTGTTACCAGCAGCATTAGACGCAGCGGCGGCAGCAGCGGTGGCGCTTGTGCACGACATGACGTACGCCGCTCGTGCGAGTTGAAACTGAGCTTGGAGATTTGATTCTGCTGCTTCCAGTCGGTTGTACAACTCCGATGCTTTTAGGACACTGTGCCTCGAGTGGCACTTGTCAATGTGCTGAAGGATAAGAGTGCAGACGTCGCTAATCTCTTCGATGGGAGACTCTATTCGGTCCTTGAACAAGTGAGCACGCTCAGCGTTGTCGATCATATACGGCCGGTCCCTAATAATCTCGAGCACTCTTCTGATGGAGTCCTCATTACGATACAGCTCCGTGTACAAATTCATTTTCCAACCACGTAGCTTGCGGCGGGATACCGTCTCCAAGAACCATTCCTGTGTGGTGCCGTCTTTGTGAGACTTGACGCCATCGAAAGCCTCATCGAGGCATCGAATCTTCACACGCACGTGCGCCATGTTGATGGAGCGCTGCAGGCTGGTATCTGTCCACATACACGACGTCAACTGCTGCAGCAGCTCTGCGATGTGTTGGCAGCTATCCGTCATGCGGTGCTCCATGAGCTTGGTGGAGAGGGCAGGCCACGGTAGCAGTGCCCCAAACGCGCCCAGAAGACCGCCTAACAACCACTCCATCCCAATACGCGCCGGTTGTGAGACTTGGTCAGTATTCTTACGGAGCATGTTCATGGTGGCGATTGTCAACAGCATCATTGCCGTCTTTCGAGTGTTGCCGTCCATCAAGCAGCACATCAAAAAGTTGGCGACGAGGTACACAAAGATCCACGCAGCGGTGTACTCGTACAAGTGCAGCACCATCTCCACCATGATCACTGGTAGCCAGATGCAGGCTGCTCGAAAGAACTGCCCAAAGTACCCCACCTGCAGACCAACAGTCTCCTTCCCTGTAATGGCATTCAACGCGCCACTGATGAGATTCGTTTGACTGATCCACAGGGAGAGGTCCACTCTGTAGGTGCAGAACACAATCGCAGCGGCTGGGATGGTGCCGACCACAGCAATGCGAATCGCGTTCTCAATGCGGTCCCACAGAGCACGCGCAGTGAACACATGGATCGCACGGCGCACCCAAGATTTTTTTTTTGGAAGGAGGGGGGAGGCGGGGAGTGCGTCACCGTCCGCGCTGTATCGAGGGCGGTAGGTGGAGGTGGAGGAGGGCTTTTTCGGCGGCATCTTCGCAATATGATTATGAAAGTTTTGGGAAGAAAGAAAAGATAGAAGTTAGAAAAGACCTTTTAAAAATGGTATGTACGTTTGCTACGCTACGATTTCCAAGAATCCAGTCAACAAAATACAACGAAACAGCTCCAGTGGATGAAACAATTAATCATAATAGTGAGCAAGGGTCTGTGTGATGGTTGTGCAACGTTGTACAATAACGACAAAATTCTACATACGCGGTGTGTGTGTGTGATTTCAGTTCATCTCGTCTATTGGCTGACGAGGGGCAGCACCAGCAGACAGAATTTCTCATACGTCACTCGCCCATCTGGACACAGTTGCATGGCTCGCTCCTTCAGCTTGCGCGACGTGAAGTCCATGACGCACGCGTCCAAGTCCCGCAAGGCCTGTAAGCACGAGGATACCGTCAAGTACCCCACGCACGAGGCATCCAGTTGCGTGAACTTAATACGCAGTTGCGTATCTGATATCGGTAATTGACTGATGTTCTCTTCGACGTCGTGCAGCATGTGTCGTTGCTTGAATTGGGGCACGATAGGGCTGAATCCAGGAATGTAGGCCTCGTTTGCAGCGGTGATGGGCGACGCAGCCGGCACCGGCTCCTCTACCACAGTGGCCTCTTGGGGGACAACACTTAGTCTACGATCCGGAGAGGCAACCGAACTGCGACGCCGCCCACCAGGCGACGACGGCAGAACTTCAAGATCGTTGCTGCCGAGTGCGGTAGCCGATGAGCCATTAAAGTTGCTGTACTTGCGCTGTAATGCTGTTTGCTGCTGAGGGCTGCTTGGGCTCTTTAGGCCGCTGGATAATGCACCCGTTCGGGTTGGGCTGCCTGCAGGCGATGTCGGGCCGCCACGTTGCGTCTTATCCATCTCGAATGTTGCCTTGACGCCCTGGCCCTCTTGCTGCCCTAGCTTCAACGTAGGATCACTGATGATACCTCCCGTGTACGCAAGCGCAGACTCAAAGGTCAAATAGTTTTGCTTCATTTCCTCGGAGATGGGGTTGTCCCTCAGCGTGATACTTAGCAGCGAATTACGATGGGCCTGTAGCACTGCTGCTAAATAGGCGCACGTCCTGCCTCCGATACCGTTGTCGGATAAGTCTAGCGCCTCAAGGTACTGAGAGGAGTCATCGCGCATGTTCACGAGGGCGTCGCACAATAGTAACAAACCGTCATAACCGAGGTGGTTGCTGCTGAGACGCAGCTCACGGAGGGGGAGTCCACTTCGCTTGCGGAGGGCCGTGGCCAGTGCAGGCATGCCCTCCTTGCCAATGTCGCAGCGACACAAGGACAGGCACACGAGTGCTCTACAGAACGGCAGTCCAGCACTGATCGCCTCAATACCAAATCTACCAAGGGGGTTGTCGTCTAAATACAACGAGTGAATGTTGGGGCACCTCGTAAGGAGGTTGGAAAGCAACTCTCCACTTGCCGCGCCCATCAAGCAATTGCTGAGGTCAAGGGTGACGAGGTTCGTAAGAAGAGCACAATTCTGAATGATGTGGCGCACTGCAGGCTCACCAAACAAGCACTTCCCTAGCGACAGAGCCACCAGTGATGTGGCCCCTCCGAGGACTCTCCCGAAAGACTCCACAGCGTAGGATGAAATGCGATTGCTGCCGAAGTTTAACTCACGCAGCGATGCGTTGAGCGACACTGGGTACTGCGCCCCACCTGCACTCTTTCCTGAAAACGCATCAATCGCTTGATTGAGTTGCAAGTTGAGGCTCTGAAGAGTGTGATTGGCCGTGACGCCACGAGCAATGTGACGCGCGGCCTCTACTGTCACGGAGCACTGCATGACGTTCAGGGTCAACAGTGTTTTGTTGACTTCTAGCATATCACCGAGTGCCTCGCATGCAGCAGCGCCGCATCGATTGAACGCGAGATTCAAATTCAACAGCGACGTGTTCTCTCTCAACGCGTTTGCGATGGCAGAGATGCCTTCTGATCTCAAGTCGTTCCGTTCGAGTGTGACGCTCGCAAGTGTCTTGGTTTTGGCCAGTAGATTTGCGAGGCTCACAGCCACTGCATCCGGAAGCGCGTTGCTCTCCAAATCTAACGTTTCCAACGGGACCCCAACGAGGGAGTCTATTACGGTGGTTGCCGCCTGCACATCCAAACTATTCCTGCCGAGTCCAAGGTGGGAGAGTTGGGAGGAGGGGAGGCACTTGGCGAGGTGGATGGCGCCCCGACGCCCAATCGTGCTGCCTTTAAGCTCCAAGATACGAATGTTGGGATACTTGAATATGTGTGACTGGAGCTCCATCGTGCCCACCTCCCCAATGCACAACCCATAGAGAAATAAGTTCACATGAATGGGTTCCTCCTCGAGGGCCTTCTCCAGCGCTGTTTTAGTCTCGGACGCAAGCATATGAAACGCCTCCTTTTTATATATCCTTTTCTAGTGGTTATCAAGATCAAGCGACAGCAAGTCGAACTACATCCGGCGAACGAACAACAGTTGCTTCCCCAAAACGAATCACGGTGAGTACTTATTTGGCAATAATGTGAATTCTATCAATGTCGTGTTGCTGAACGGTGCGTCTATGCATGACCGCCTCCCAGGAATATGAATAACTGTGGAAGTCGTAAAGAAGGGAAAGGTAGAAAAGGAAAGGCTTCATCTAGTCTGCGAGGTGTGGTGTAGCGGTTTCAGTGGGGTTTTGTCTAAATCTTGAACGAGGACAATTTCTTTGTCTTTGGTGCCACTGCAAACACTGCAGAGAAGTCTGCAAACGATACTTCAAGATCCTCAATAGTGTCATCCGGCACACTCCCCATACCCTCCATGTCCCAGAAGACGGCCGCTAAGTCACGAACGGAAACCTCGGCTATTCCTGTAAGGCCTACCAGCTGATTGTGGCACTGCAAAAGGGAGAGGCGGCGCTTTGGAGGCTGGTACCACAGATCTGGCTGACGAGCAGGGGGAGCGATGGGCACGGCAACATTTCCAGGCGCGACGAGGCCACGTGACAAGGCCACATAAAAGGAGGAGACTCCGTTGCTGCGATGCTGCACATGATCGGCGACCGCCATGACAAACTTCTCGACGGAATTGACCGAGTGGTTGGGCTTGATGGGCTTCCCATCACCACGCTTCTCAGTAAATGCCAGATCCGCCTCTGAACCGATCTCCAAGTTGCGGTCTAACACCTTCTCGATTGTGGCAATGGCGTTGCGGTTATCGGAGTAGCCTCCACATCGGATGCCTCTCGATTTTTGCTCTTCAGGTGGGCTCGAGAGTCCGACCACGTCGATGTTCTGTTCATTCCTTGTTGCGCTGACAATTCGCACGCCGCTGTGGCGCTCCACAGGAACACACGGATCGACACGACGGATGCCAGTGGAGGGGAACTCACGATGGCTGGTACTTTCCGTGTTCCCGTAGTGTCGCGTGATGGTGCGGGGTGTAGTGGTGGCGCCGATCTCTGGCCCATCAGCACCAAATAAATACAGCGACCCGACATTCTTTCGGGAAGTTGGGCGCTGCTCATCTCCAAACAGCCAAAGCGGGCTTGCATCCCCTGTGCCTCGGCGTGAGCCCATTGCAATATTTGGCTTCGTGGTAGAAGGGCTCTTAACGTACGCCATCGGGGAGAAGATGTTCTCTCGTGGAACATGGCGAATGTGGGCGACTTGATTCTCCATCACGATGGAAGGGGCAATTGTAAAACACAAAACTTCTTTAGTGGAGAAAAGTATAGAGGAGACAATAATCTGAAAAATGATGATCAGTGCAATGGGACAGACGGAGGGATCGAGTATGATAGTGCGAAGAAAGATGGGTGCAAAAGTCTCATGGCTCATTTTCGCTTGTTAAAAAAAGCCCACACAATAATAGTCACTGCCTCGTGGCATCCATCATGGCACACATACGCGTGCCTCTTTATTGCGACACCCAAGGCGAACGGCACATTGGGCATGATGTATGCCCGCTGTTCCCCCACCACGTGTACAGGCAAGATGAGTGGAACATCGAGTTTCTGCACACTGCGCACCGGTATAGGCCCTCCGCCAACAACTGCCTCGAGTGGTGCGGCATTGTTTATCCCGTTCCGAGGTGCGGGAGTTTCACGGCGAACTCCAAGAGGACGAAGAGTGTCACGCATCCGCACACATCAGCGGACCCACTGAAGAGAGTTGCGCTCATCTTCAAAATCCAGAAACGCCACTTATCATTACTGACGCCTTGCACCGCACAGCTAGCCGACGACTTGGTGGTAGTAGTGCCAGTCGGTACGTCTGTCCAGACAGCAGCGGGACGCATGGGAAAGGCTTTGGGAAGCGCAATGCGCACGCCCACAGTGATCTCGTCCATTTCGTACCCCACTAAGATCGTCCTTCGGTCCATCATCTTCGAGCTTGAACGTGGCGTCGCCTGATGGGCTGTGAGATAACACATTACTCAGCGATTCTTGGATGAGTGCCGGAGAGATGTGGTGCTCAATGAGGCCCAGCAACGACTCCCGCTGCCTCTTGTCCACCGTCTCCACCCAATACTTGACCAGCGGCAAGGCCTCGCTCTGGAGAAGCAGCGTGAGGACTGACACACCGCCACGTGCCAACAGAGACATGCTTTGATCCACCGACACATCGTGCACCCGTGTGAGGGCAAGAAGGTCGTACCCAAGGAGATCGTCATCGATGGGAGGGGCGAGGAGCTCCCTCGACCCTGGGTGCATCGGTGCAAGGGACAAGCAAAGAATGAGATCGCATAGCTGGTAGACCAATGTCCGAATGACTTCTTTGTTGAACGAGACTAGTTCGTGGAGGTACCCCACCGAGCTAAGCAACCTCGGGTAGTGGCGGGTCCGTCGCTCGCAGTCAACGCGGTGTTCGAAGACGAACTTCCGGAATGCCTTATCCCACATCATGAAAGCTTACGCAACGACGAATTCGTGCAGGTGGCACGATTGGAGTCGCTCGAACGCTTCTCCGAAGTGACGTAAGAACTCTTCTTGCGGGAGATGTTACGTTGACCCTTGTCCGTAAGTGAACCAGGGAACAAACAGCGCAGAGCAGGGACCGCACGTTGTCGCCGCCGAGGCTCTCCAGCCTCGCAATCGAGAGTGATGTGAGCCACTGATACGTCGCGTGGAATACTGTGGCGATGGCGCTAACGGATTGGGTGGAGGACCGCAGAGGTTTGACATCGGCGGTCGAAACGCGTTGCAGTTGCTCTGCCACACAGGCAAGGAGGAGCACAACAGACTCGGTCTCACGTTGCGTGGTGTTGCTAGCTCCCTTCGCAACGGAGATTTGCTGCAATGCGGCCACACCTGCGCAGATCATGTCGAAGAGAACTAAATGGGTGCTCGATCGTAACACGTCGTCGCTGGCAGAGTGAAGACGCATGCCACGCAGGATGGACCGTACCGCTCGAGCGATGGGGATCAGAGTCGATGTTGGAATCCCCCCTCGGCCTGGAGGACGCTGCCCTAGTCGGCCGTTGGAGGGGAGGTGCTGCAGTGCGTAGGACTGAACCAGCAGTGCGGTGGCAAAGTGGGGAAGCTCCATGTACAGGGCTCGGCTCACAACACGGCTGCACATCAACTCTCCGATGATCGCCAAGCCTTCGTGCGCAGATTTCTTGGGAATCACTTGAGTTCGAATTTGCTCCGTGACCAGATCTGGAAGGGCATCCTTCTGTGCGGTGTGGCGGAGGATGGCAAGACATGCAAGCACCACGTGGCTAGGGGTCGCGGGCGCACTGACGACTTGATGAAGCACGCTCAGGACCGAAGGGTCGTGCGGCCTGTCAAACAGCACATCTCCATCAATCAGCGTTGCTAAGCGATACAGTCCCTCCAGCAGCCCAATTACGGGAGTACACAGCAGTGACGAGAGTTGCTGAACTGCCGCCACAGACTTGTTCACAAACACATGCTCAAACACCGCACGCGTAAAGGCTTTGGCGTTCTGCACGACTTGGACGATGTGGGCCGCAGATGCAGAGGGGTGCTCCTTGGCGGTCTGTACAATACTGCTTAGTGCAGCGCCCATTGTAGCGACCAACTGCCACTGGTTGCTCTCAGCAAGGTGACGCACCACCACCGAATAGTCATCAATCGATGCCAGGGTGTTTCGAAGCAACGTCCACACGAGGTAGTGCTGGACAGTGTCGGAGAAGGCACTGCGGAATGCTAAGGCGGACAGGAATGCAGTGCAGAGGGTGGGAGTAATGTTCTTCATGGATGTCAGTTGAAATGGAGATGCCTCACACAACTTAAGCAGCTGGCCGATGCGCACCACTGCAGTGATTGCGTTCTTCTTAGCGTCCACACCTCCGAGGAGGACCTCACCACTGTGTAGGGCGGCTGGATCTTGCAACGCATCAACGTCCATCGGGATGCTGAGGCGGGTCCACGTGTCAGGGCTTCCTACCGTCTCAACGAGGGCGTCTGGTGTGGCAATTGCGAAGATGTGCGCCAACGGGCCGCAGCCACCAAAGCTGGTTGCCTCTCCGAACATTGCCTTGTGGAACAGCTCGGTGGCCCACTGGTTCGTGACCGACGCGTCAATGCCGTGAACCTCAATGAACCCCTCCAGGGCTTCTTGGCTCTCTGCCATATCACTTGCACGCACCCAGTGCTTCTTAAGGTCAAGGGCCTCCAAGACGTCCATTGGAGCCTCGTCTGAATGTTCAGGCGATGAGTCGGTGGAGGAAGTGGCATCCCCTTCGTTGTGAGAGATGCGAATCAGCCCATCTGACGCGTAGTGATCAAGCTGTAGCTGTGGGCCCAATGCGACCCACGCCGTGTAGATGGTCTGCGCCCAGCTCTCCACGGGCGGTGCCTCGTCACTTCGGTACATCAGCAGCATCAAGCTGTTATCGGGGAGGAGGAGCTCCATCCATCGCAGCAGTGCACTGAGAAGTTCGCTGCCTTTGTTCTCCACATCTTCCGCGTCGTCATTGTTAGAGGAGTCCTCACTTGAGGACGATGCACTCGATGACGATGTGTCGTCCTCATCATTCTCTTCTCCACTTACGGACGCACTCTCCTCATCAGACGCTTCTGAGTCCGATGCTTGTGAATGGCTATTGCTGTCTTCTTCGGAGAAGGTCACTTGCCCTAGGAGTGATCGCAGCCCTCTCTCGACCGTTGAACAGACAACGGCAAGGTCTTCTGAAGAAAGTGCATTCGGTGGCGCCTCGATGAGCATTGCGGCAAGCCGTTCGACGAGCTCACCATCCACCAAAGGCTGAGCGACGGCGTCAAGCAGTGCATTCAGAAGCTTTCGAGGGTCACTTGAGAGGCTCCCATGCAGCAGGTCCCGCACCCACGCAGCTGACACGTCTGACAACGCACTGCGGATCAAATCAGCAGCGTGACCTACTGTGGTCCCAAGTGCTAGGCGGAGCAGCTTGGAGGCGTCGTTGTGTGGCGTCGCCTCCTCAGCCGCTACTTCACGTTGCACAACGTCGATGGCGAAGCGGCCCAGTGCCGTCGCATCGGCTTCATCACGTAGAGGAAGAGCGACATCGAGTGAAAATTGGAGGATGGCGGTCGCATGCCTTTCAGCGATGCACCGATGCAGCAGCAACCCAGAATTTGCGTTCACAGCGGCAGTGACCGATGGATGAGCGATAGTGGACTTATGTTCGCCAATGTACGCCAGGACAGCTGCCGAGAGCGTCTGAAGTGCCGAAAGTTGGGGATGCGTGGTGGGCGACGTGGCTGGGGAAACCTCAGTGCTCGAGGGTCCTGCTCCAGCCTCCTCAGCCCCCTCCGCCAAGGAAGGGATTGCTGCATACAGCATCGCTGTGGGGTCGTGCGTAAGAGTGCCCAACATGGGAACAGCAACCGAAGCATCTCGATTGAAGACACGCACAACACTCTTGGCAATCAATTCCGCTAACGGCTTCAAGTAACGTGTAGCTTTCTTCTGCGTCTGCACCAAACTAACTGCCGATTGAAGCATCACCGCAAACAACTCCTGTCCAGCTTCATCTTTCTTCCCTTCGTCTCGCTTGCGGAGGCACAAGAGTTCCCAGAGCTCAAGAAGGGCGCGCCACACTGTGCCCATCTCTGTTGCTGAAATATTGGGAGTCTCCTCCATGAGCTTCACTTTTTCGACAAGGGCACCACAGAACTCATCAAGGACAGAGCCGCCGCAGCGATCGTCTTTGGAGACAATTGCGACAAATGGGAGGAGGGCATCCATCTGGGCCTCCACTGTTTCAGGAACGGTGCATGCAAGCAGTGCGTCAATCACCTCATCGAGGAACTTTGGTGGAAAATGGCGTGTTGCCTCGTTGCCATGCTTCTTCGCCCAACCACACAGCAGATCCCATGTCTTCCGAGCAACGGACACATCGCAATCAAATAGTGAGGAGGAGACGGCGGCGGCAATCTGATTATGGCGCTTGGCGTCAAGGGGGCAGAGATCTACGACATCCTTTAGCAACGCGAGGACGGCGGATCGAGCTCGTGGTGTCCGCAGGAGGAGCGCGTTCTTACCTAACGTCCGCGCAGGCGCAAGAGACTTCGCAAACCGCGTGGACCCGATGAATTCCAGGACACTGGAGTGAGTGGCCGGTGCTTGGCGCATGAGCATCGAGAGCGCCCCCAGCGAAGAATATACCATGTTAGACTTCGGATCTGCAGTGTCATCGAGGAGTGGCTTCGTGCACGTGTCACAGATGTCCTTGATGCGCTCAATAGAAAACGTTGCCGCATCCGTTGCAAACTTCACCACAACGGCAGTACGCTTGTCTTCGGGAAAACACTCATGGAATGCCGCTGTAGCGCTGGTGCGCACAGCCGACTCCATGTCGTTCATGCTAGCAACCCAAGGTCCGATGAGACTCGCCATTGCAGCTGCAAGTTGTTGCTTGACCGGCTTGCCCTTTTTGACAATTGTGCGAAGTAAGTCAAAAAGAAGCACGCGAAGTTGCACCGACTCATGGTCCACATGAGTGCGAACGCAGTCTAGCATTGCAGGAATATACGGCGCCAAGGCGTCATCACTTACATCCGCAACGCGGCCTTGGAGATCGGTAAGTGCCTTCATCTTGGTCGTCTCACTGACTTTGTTCATAAGGCGGAGGCTGACGTTGATGCCGTTTTCTCTGTCCTCCGCCACTTGGGTCCCACCGAGGAATGATGCGAGCAGCTCCGTTTGGTTTGGATCGACGTAGCCTCCTACCTTCTCCAGAGCGGCACCACTTTGCGCTGGGCCACTTTGGCCTTGAGGACGACGGGGTGCTTTCTTCATGTCGAGAAGCAACGCGTTATTTTCTCTTAAGGAAGTTCTATTTTTTTTTTTTGTTGTGGTGCAAACAATGAACAGCAACGATGAGATAAAGTTAATGCCAGTAGTGCAGAGCTCGTTGGAGTTACCACTCAAACAAAGGTACAAAGTTTGTCAAAGGCTTTAAAGCAAAAAGCGTCAAAAGTAAGCCAGAAACAGTGGTGCTTTTTTCAGATCGCACCGTTCGTTTCATGAAAAGCGCATCTAGGAAAACAACACAACAAAATAAATGACGAGGTAAAACAAGAAGTGTAGGACAAAGCCAACACTGTGTGTAGGGGGAAGAAGAAGAGTGAAATAAACACGTGGGGGCTCCGCGTAGCAGAATACATTGTTCAACCTTGTGCCGGAACGGAAAGTTGCTGTTGTGAGGGTCATACAATCTGTTCGAATTAAGTTGGCAAGAACTCAGCGCGTCAAAAACACACAATTGTTCTACCGGCTATTTTCGAAGTCTTCTCTGTTTGAGATGATTCACAACCCGACTCTCACATACAACGGACGATCGGCACCAAGGAAAGAAACTAGATTCTACACTTGTTGATCTGATTTGGTGTTATTGTTTTGTATTTCTGTGTTCGGCCTGGGAAGAGTAGCATTCGAGGAATGCGGGTTGAGGGTGATGAATTGTACTGTGCGGTTGTTGACACAAACTGCCCTTTGAAGAAAGGACAGTGTCATCGGGCGAATCTCTAACAACGATCCGCTACCACACATACACATAAGCACCTCCACACAACTACCGCATACTGAAGTCATGTGAACGCAGTTGGGGGGCTAGCTACTCTTCTTATTGCGAGGGATTGTGTCTATATTATCAGCTCCCGTTTCATTTTATCCACGGGGGTTGGATGGGTGAGAGGCATTGTAGAAAAAAGAGTGAGGTCGTATCCGAGTTGAGGCACTCCTGAGAGTTGCGCAACAGAATACGGAAACAAGGAAACAAAGTGGGAACGTCACGGAACACAATCACACGATTTGGTCGTCACGCTCGATGGGGAAACAAAAAAGTGAGCAGATCAAAGGTTTCAGCTGGTTCCACAAGTGTTCAAAAACACATTTAGGCAGTGGGTGGTGCAGCAGAAATCAAAATTTCAACCCTCCTTCCGTTTCACACTCATATATGGCCAAAATGATGAGAAATGCAATCCGAGTCGTTAAAAAGGCGTCTGCAATTCTTTTGGTTTCATTGTTCTCTATAGTCGAAGCGTACCGTGACCATGAAGTCTTGGTGTGCCTCATCATCGGGATACACGCACCTCAGCTACTGTTCCACACAAATGAACGGGTTACATCGTCCAGTGCTTCATGGTAGGCTCGTTCGCAAAGGTGGTGTGGGCACGGATGTACTTGCCGTGCGGGGGGATGCGGATAGGGGCCACATCACGCATGTTCACGCGCGCCCAGTTCTCCGGAAGTTGGAAGTAGACAGGGCGGCACAGGTTTGCCTCAGACATGAGCTTCGCAAGGCCATCTCGCACACTGACGCCTTGGCGAGCCATCTTCAGCAGCGCTTCTATGATGTAGTAGCAGTTAATTAAGGCTGCGTCGTTCTCATTGCGAGCGCCCATGAAGTCATCGACTAGCACGGAGTTGGTGGGGTTCAGCTTGCAGCAGTTGGGCGCGTTGTCGAAGACCACCACGCGGTCCATGTCGCGACCCAGAAGGCGCAGGTCCTTCGTGTGGATGGGCTCGGTGAACCACGAGTCGTTGCGGAAGATCACGTCATCGAAGACCTGGCCACCGCTGTAGAGCTGGTCGACAACAGGGGCGCCGGTCTCCTCGGTAGACGCGGTCCACAGCACCACCTCGAGACCTTTCATGTGGCGGAGGGCGTTGAGGACGTGGAGGGCGTAGGGGCGAAGAATAGCCTGGGAAAGGTTCACGTTGCGGTTGCTGACAAGGGTCTCGTCCAGATCCCACACCACCGTGAGGACTGGCGCATCACCGACTTCGCGATCGGCGAGAAGGTATCGGCGGGGAGATTGGAAGAGGGGGCGCTGGGGCGTGATGTTGAATGGCAAGACTTTCACGGTGGATTGTGGCGTGCTGATGGCAGCGGCGCGGCGGGATCCGGGGGTTTCGGTAAGACCGTTGGCAGCTCCGCTTAACGGAGTGCCCATGGAGGACGTCGGACGAATCGCCTTCGGCGTCACGTCGGCGAGAATCCCACCAACACGGCTAGGGGAGGGCTTCAGGGCGGAGCCCCACAGCATCTGCTTACGGTCATCGACGTTCGCGGCGTTCGTTGTGTCACGGAGCGCCATAGCTTGTCGGATGGAGGCCATAATATTACAGAGAGTAGTGTTAGCTGACTGAAGTGGAAAGAAATGTGTGCTGCCTTGTCTCACACTCTGTGTTACGCACATTGGGGGGAAAAAATGTCAACATGATTTCTGGAAAAGAACAGAAACGACATTATTGACGATGCCATGTGTTGCGTGTTGATTGGTTTGGCTGCGCGATCAAGCTTCACGTACACACACACAGATATTGGGGGTCAAATCTCTTCATACACAAAAAGTAAAAGAAAGAAGTTGCGTCTGTACATGTGCTCCCCCCAAGTCCCGATGTCTACGATACACAATCACATTCTGCATTCTCTCCGTGGCGGCTTCCTGGGGTGCGAATTGATGTGTATTCTTCACACAAAACATTCAAGCACAAAAATAAACACAAAAGTTGAGCGGGGCCACACCTGCGAAAAGGAGGAGGGGGGCATTTTTTTTCTACGGATTTTGCGTTTCTCAACTCCTTCGCTAAAGTGTCAACAAAGAGGTGTTTGTGTCTATCGGTCGAGGAGCTCGCGGTCCTTAAGGGTAATCTCGATCAACCGATTCAGCTTCTCGATCTCCAATGCACGAAGGCTGGCCGGATCATCGGGCTCATTCTTGCCGGCCTTGCATACCTGGCGCAAATTGGGGGAAAGCTTCAAGGACAAAACAGTGCCACGGGAGTCACCAACGAGCAGGATAGGCTCCTTGGGATTGAAGCACACGCGAGTGAGCTTGGCGTTCTTGACAACGCCTTGGGTGCACAGCGGCTCATTCTTATTCTTGTTCAGGTCATACACTAACACCTTGCCGCTTGTGGTGACAGCGGCAAACACAGTCGAGCTGTACGGGGACCACACGACATCTCCGACGGAGTCTGCGAGGTCAAACACCATCAAAGGCCGCTTGTTGTTCTTTTGCCAGAGCTTCACTGTCCAATCAGCGGAGCACGTGATGAACACGTCAGGGTGGAAATGGTTCCAGCGGACGGCGTACACGGCCATGGAGTGCCCCTCGTAGAAGTCAAGGTACTGGGCGTTGTACGCCTTGCTGCACCTCCGGACGAGACCTTCTTGGGTACCGACAATAAAGATATTTTCGGACTGTTGGCTAAAGTCAAAGCACATACCGCCGGCAAGGCCAATAAGGGCTGCCTCGGGATCATCGTTCTGATCGCCGCTATCAGCCATGGAGAGGCGCATGACGTCGGCAAAGAGCAGCTCGTTCTTGGACAAGGTCCACCCAGTGACACGGCCATCGCTAGAGACTGAGAAGAACTGAAGAGCGCTATCATCGGCTGACCAGCGAACATCCCACACAGGGTCAGTGTGCTTCCCTGTCTTCACTGTCGACACGTACATGGGGCGCATCTTCTTATCGCCGCTGGGCTTCTGGCGCAGGTCAAAGACGCACACCGAGCCGTCGTACAGACCGCACGCAAGGAGCGAGGACTGCACAGGGTGGAAGTCAAGGCACATGACACCGCTGTCCAGGTGGAAGGAGTACTCTGGGTTAGCGGGGAGGCTGGCACCTTGGGTTCCAGTGGGGAATGCATTCTTAAGGGAGAAGCATTGGATAACGCCTGGTCCCTGCTTCTGGAACTCGTAGCTACCATAGCCAACCGCGAACAGGTCGTTGTATTGAGGGTTCCACGCGATGCAGGTGACGGTCTTCTTCTTGACCTTATCGGACTGGAATTTCCAAAGGGGCAGGAGGTTGCCATCGTCCTTGTACAAGTCGCTCTGGTCCTCCCAGTACTTGTAGTCGTCGATGATGTCGTGATTGTCGTTTTGGTTCACCATACGCTCTACAATGCGGAGGGCGCTAAAGTAGGCAGGGGACGTCATGATCTCCTCGGTGGCGTCGCCAGTGCGGCTCTCGCGTTGGCCGCGCTTTTCTTCCTCTTTGCCACCTCGGCCACCCTTCTTACCGGCAGCCAGAGCTCGCTCGTTGGCTTGGCGATCCTCCTCGTACGCATCGTAGATCTCCCATGCCGTCGCCGTGTTGGAGAAGGTAATCGACGGTGGTGGGTCGGTGATCACGCTCCTCTCGCGCAGAGGATTGTTCATGGTCTGGCTAGCACGCTCGCTGTAGTTGAACTGGTTCTTCAGGATCTTCGTGGAGACGCCCTGTTCCACCAGGTCTGGGTTGCGCTCGGCTTCCTCAGCAAGCTCAAGCTCCTTAATACGGCGGTCACGCTCCTCCAGCATCTGAGCCGCCTCAGGGATATCTTTTCGGATGCTGTTGCCATCCACTGCAACGTGGAAGGCGGTGTGGTCTACAGTTGGGTAGAACTTGTACATCCTCGCGTCGCGCTTGAAGTCGAAGTACACAGGGGTGCTGGTCACGTTAGGATTATTACCCTTGAGAATTCGATCAATGGTGGCGTTGCGTTCCTCCTCTGTCAACGGAGGGGGGTCGTTCTGGAACAGCGCATGGCCTTCGTTCTTACGGTCGCTCAACATGTGAGTGTGGGGCTTGTATTGTGGTTTGGGGTCGGCTCTCTAAATATTGGGTCGCTGCCACAAATTGGCTTCTACAACTTCGTGAATGCGAGACAAACAACATAAAGAAACGAGAAAAACAATGTCGGATGTCGAAGTTGCTGATCACTCTTCATACACAACAGAACAGGGAGGGAATGAAATCCGTTGAACTTGAATCTACACACGCTATGGAATTAGGAGTTCAATGATAAATTTATGTGTTTCACGTAAAAAGTTCGATCATTTTTTTTTTTCATTCGGAGACATGCCCAATCGTAACGATTGAGTTGCATGAAATAGAGAAACGAGAATCGTGTGGTTAGTTTTCGTCAGATATCATGCCCTCCGCCTACAGAAGCTGAAACGCGGAGACGGTGGAGCCAGATACCACCACAAGCACGTTGTTGGTAAGTGCCGTTGCTGGGAACACAATCTCACTGAAAGAGCTTTTGTAGGTGTTGTCAAGGGCGGCGCGGTTTCCGTCGACATAGTGGAACCCAGAGGGCCCAGGAACAAAGATCTGTCCGTTCCAGTTCGCCATCATAATGTTGGCGTCAGCGCTGTACCCCACACGCCGTTTCATCATTGAGATTTTCGATTGGTGGCGAGAACGAGGCGCAACAGTATTCTGCTTACCGGCGGAGAAGTCAAAGGTGAAGTTGAAGCGGTTCAGCCCATTGGTTGCAGTCCATCCGGTAAGGTGGAATTGCGTGCTATTGGTCACGAATGCCAGCAGGGCGTATTCAGGCTCCCCCACAATGTGTCCCTCCCCAGCGACTGTCTGCGGAATGAGGCCAGTTTGGGCGATAGGGGCCGCCGTCGTGTAGTTGTAGAAGTTAATGGAAAGGCCTGGATCGTCCTCCACTTGCAGCACCAGCTGCCCAGCCTCCACACCGTAGCCCCAAATGTTGGTGAACACCTGAAGGGAGTACAACTCCGTTCCATCGAACATGAATCGGCTCACGTACTGCTTTCCGTTTTGAATGATCAGGAACGTGACGGACGTGCTCTCCACGACC
>CYKH01000107.1:8229-34617 GCA_001460835.1 Bodo saltans | reverse complement strand
AGCACCGAGAGCGTCTTCGACAGCGACGTCGACAGCGTGGCCGAGTTCGACTTGGACGCCGTCGATGACGCGCTCGTCGTGACAGACGGCGAGGACGATCCGGAGGTGGACTCAGACAGCTGCTCCGATGGGGACGGCGTCAACGACGGCGACGCAGAGGCCGTGGTTGTGCGACTGCTGGTCGCGGTGGCTGACCACGTGCTTGTCGACGATGCAGACACAGTCGCTGATTCCGTCGCACTCGCCGTGAGCGTCGCAGATTCCGTCGCCGAGCGAGTCCCTGAGACAGTCATAGACGCGGTCTGCGAGTGCGTGGGAGTCGCAGTGGCGGTCGCCGTCAACGAGCGCGTCGTAGAGAGCGACAGGGAGAGCGTGCCGGACGCAGAGCCAGTGGCGGTTCGCGTAAGGGAGGCGGTGTAGGTCAGCGATGTCGATGATGTCGCTGACAGCGTTGCGGACCGTGTCGCGGACAGCGATGAAGTTGCCGACACGGTTGCTGTCGAGGTCGCTGACGGCGATTGCGAGCCTGTCCGTGAGCGGCTTGTCGACGACGAGTAGGAGGTTGACAGGGAACCGGATCTCGTTAGACTGATGGACGCCGTTGTGGACAGTGTCAGCGACACGCTTTCCGTCCACTCGCAGCTGCTGGTGAGCGAGGCGGAGTACGTCGGCGTTGGGGTCGGCGGTGGAGTGATCGTGGCCGTCACGCTCGCGCTCATCGTGCTCGTGGCGCTGAGGGTGCCCGAGGTGCTCACCGTATTCGTGGTGCTTGGCGAGAGAGAGCTTGTGGTGGTTGGGGAGTGGGACACTGTGGGGGACCATGTGCTTGTGCGGGACAAGGAGGCCGATGCTGTCATGGACAGGGACGAAGTCACGGACCTTGAGATGGTGGGGCTCACCGACGCTGTGGGCGACGCACTAACTGTTGCCGAGGCCGACGATGTTGGCGTTGACGACCCGCTTTGTGTGGGAGATGCACTGCGGCTTGGGCTTGGGGAGCTGGTCACCGAGGCGGAGGGGGAGAGCGACAGTGTCCCGGACGCAGTCATGCTGCTCGTCATCGAGCGCGTTGGCGTTCCCGTCGTCGACGACGACACCGATGCAGTGGCGCTCCCGCTCGTGGACACACTTGGCGACGCCGTGGATGAGGGGGTCACCGATGTGGACGGGGAGCCGCTGTATGAGGCTGATGCAGTTGAGGAGATCGACGAGCTGAGTGTTGTCGTTGGCGATGCGCTCGGCGAGCCGGAGGTCGAGGCGCTTGGTGACAACGATACGCTTGGAGAGTGTGAATCAGTCGCACTTGGGGATGCAGTGCTTGAGGGCGTGAGTGACGTTGACTGTGAGACTGTTATCGTACGCGATGGGGTTGATGAAAGCGTCATGGTTGCTGTTGTTGAAGCTGACAACGACGCTGTTAGTGTTGGGGTAGTGGTTCGTGAGTCGCTGCCCGACAAGCTTACTGAAGCTGACGCCGTGGGGGAAAGCGATGCTGTTGGAGACAAGGATGAACTGTCGCTATTCGATGCCGATACTGTGCTGGAGGGAGATGTACTCCGAGAAGTGGAATCGCTATCACTGGGTGAGAATGTTAACGATGCAGTCGGCGACGCTGTTGGTGTTGGGCTCGAGGACACATTGCTTGTCGTGGAAAAACTAGGACTGAAAGAATTTGTAACAGAAGGCGTTGTGGAATTTGTGTGCGTGGGACTCATGGACAGTGATGTCGAAGTCGAGGTGGATAATGAGGGGGACATCGTGCTGGATGCAGTGCTGCTTGCGGTGGTGGAGCTTGTTAGGGAAGTTGACCACGTCGATGTGGGAGACATGGAAACGGTTGGGCTCCTCGTGTCCTGTGGAGTGGGGCTCGCCGTCGTTGCCGGTGACGTCGACGTAGACCTACTTACGCTCGCTGAACTACTAACGGACGCAGTGCAGGAGGGGGACAATGAATGCGAAGGTGACTGGCTGAGCGACGTCGATGTACTCAGCGATCGCGACGTACTTTGTGTGTTGGTGGTCGAGCTGCTTATGGAAATTCTATGGGAGGCGCTGCTCGAGACCGAAAGAGTCACTGTACGTGACAACGTGTTGCTCGCAGAGGCACTAGGCGGCTCGCTTCTCGAGGTTGTGGTGGAAGCCGACCTTGTTTGAGAAGCACTAGGAGGAATAGACCAGGACGCCGAAGAGGTCGGTGATGGAGAAGAGCTGTTGGTAAGGGTTGTGGATATGCTGGGCGACTTTGTGGGAGAGTTGGTTGCTGTTACGCTGGTAGGTGGGGATGCGGTGATGGTGCTCGAGTACGAGGTTGTGGTGGAAAGACTGGCACTAACTGAGGCCGATACTGTGGCGCTGACGGACAATGTGCCAGAGGCTGAACGGGACCAAGTTTCTGTCGGCAACCTCGATGACGTGGCGGAGAGAGAGCCGACGGATAGGGACGACGTGATGCTGGGGGACTGTGATGCACTGAGTGTTGAACTCCTTGTAAATGTTCTGCTTTGTGAAGACGATTCACTGTAGCTTTTCGTCGGTGTCGGCGTCAGGGTGTTATGTATCGTAGATGATGAGGATAGCGTTGCAGTCCTCGACACGCTAAATGTGTTCGTTGTTGTGGCTGACATGGAAGCTGTCGGTGTTCCAGAGGCGGATGGTGAGATGCTTCTGGAGATTGGCGTTGAGTGAGAAAGCGAAGTACTTACAGACACGCTTGGGCTGCTTGAGACCGTCGCTGACACGCTGAGTGTCATTGAGTAAGGGTGGAGTGAAGGACGAGGATACACTGCTGGATAGCGACGAGGTGATCGATGTCGTTGTCGTGTTGGTGGCGGACGGTGAGATGCTCATCGAGGACGAGGAAGAGTAGGTGCTGGAGAGAGTTCCGCTGTGCGGTGACTGCGTCGTGGTAACGGAATGACTTTGCAACTGAGAATGAGAAGGCGTCGCGGTGATAGTAGTTGACCACGTCCCAGAGATTGAGAACGATATGCTACGGCTCACTGAAAGCGATACAGACCCTGTGCTCGAACTGCTTCTTCTTGAGATCGAAGCACTCACAGTCACCGTCGGTGCCAAAGTCATCGAGTATGTTATAGAGTGCGACTGACTGAGCGAGTAACTCGTGGATGACGAAGAACTTTGACGAAAGGACAGTGAGCGTGACCAAGAGGGGGTCAAGGATGCAGAGCTTGTAAGTGAGTATGTGCTGCTCTTCGTCACTGTGTTGGTTGCGGTGGAGGTTGCGGAGTAGGTGCTGGTGGTTGATACGGCATTGCTCTGTGTGATAGACCGCAGTGATGGAGACCACGATGCAGAAGGGGATGTGCTTGATGAGTGCGTCAACGATGCAGTACGAGACACTGATTCACTCAGTGAAGACATTGAGGGTGAGTTGGAATTTGGTGACCATGAAAGAGTTGATGTGGTACTCGCAAGTGACATTGTTGTTGAGTGCGACTGACTGAACGAACCGCTTGGCGAACCGACTATTGTGGATTTCGACAACGAATAGGAGGCGGTGATGGTCGAGCCGCTCGTAGATAGTGAGCGTGATTGCGAAGGTGTGACGCTTTGATGAAAAGAAAGCGACGTGCTGGTTGATAAGCTCCAGGCAGGGCGCGCCAACGACGTCGAGAAAGTGAGGGAGGATGTGAGAGACAGCCAAGTGTGAGTGAAGGTGGCTGATAAGCTTTTCGTCACCGATGTCGTCGCTGAGTAGCTCTCGCTCTTGCTGTTTGACGTTGTTCTTGAAATGGTGAAAGACATTCGCAACGTCGTCGAGTTTGACAGCGACGTAGCGAGGGACAAGCTTAGACTATGCGAGAACGTTGATGGGGTTACCGTTGGAACAGTCGCAGAATTGGAACCTGAATGCGACAGGGAACTGTTCTTTTTACTGCGGGTGCTCGACAAGGAATGTGAAACCGACAGCGTGGCGCTCCAGGACGATGATCTTCTCGTCAACGTTCCTGAAAATGCACGCGATGCTGTCACGGAGGACACTGCCCTGGACACGGAGGATGTATTCACTTCAGAAGCCACTGCCCCGGACACGTACAGGCCAACAAGGAAAATAATCACAAGGCCAACGGTACGATCTGTGAAGTGAGGGCGACTGCGAACGGACGAGGCTGTCAGCAGTGAGCCCATTGGGGTACAAAAGCAGAAGTGGCAGCCCTGTGTGGTGCTGCACAACTATTCTACTATTCTACAAATGATGCCTTTGCTTGTCCAAAAGTCAAGAGAGGTAAATATGGATGATGGTGCGTGCAGCAATTCTCGCTCACGTTCTGCATGGCGAAGACAAGGGTCATTTGTGTATGTTCGTTTTGAAATTGTGGTTCCATTTATCGCTCTTTTTCATGTTCTCAAAACTCTGCCCCGGCGATGCGGGAAGATGCTCCACCAGACCGGGGGGCAGTCGCTGGGCGGTCAGCAATACGCGGCACCTCGACAGTGTAGCTGCGAGATGATTGCTTCCCGTAGATCGCCTCTTGGCGTTTTGCGTTTTGCTCGATGGCAGAGGGGCCAACGAGGGTGCCGTAGTGCTCCACGTTGAGCTGTCCCATGAGCATCTGTAGAGTGCTCACCAGCGCGCTGTTTGTTGAATGGAGCTGCTGCACGATACGTTGATCACGAGCAATGTTGCGCTCCACCTGGCGCACCGAGTTTTCGAGGGACGTCTGTTCCTTGCGGTTGTCTTGCTTGAGATGGAGAAGTTCGCTCTGATACTTAGAGCGAAGCTTGGTGAGCCGGCGTTGTCGTTCCTGGAGCTGCTCCACTTCTTCGGCAAGGCGATCGTTGTAAGTTGCGATTTCATACGTCTCATCATCAACTTCTTCATACGCCTGGGCCCGAGGCGAGACGCTTCGCTCCACCGTAGGCAAACGTGCGCTCTCACCGCCTTGATCAATCAGCACGTCACGCTTAGGAGGCTCCCGATGGTACCCACGGCGCATGTCCGCAGCACGCGTGCGAATGCGATCGCGGAGGGCGGCAAGCTTCTCAACTGCATCATCTCGGCGGGCCTGTAGGTCCTCCACAAGCGCGGCAACTTCCAGCTCGGAAGCCTCCGTTTCCTTGGCGATGTCGCTCTCCACGTTAGGACGAAGTTCCTTGTCAACCCACTGTTCTGCCTTGTCGCAGTACGTTTCCAATCGGTGAAGGCGGGCACAGAGCTGAAAGGCTTGCTGCTCGGGGGCCTGCAGTGGTTCCAATGCGTCAACCGTAGCCTGCAGCTCCTTGCGAGTATCCTCAAGGCGCTTTGTCACGTCCCGCTTCCCTGCCTCAAGTGCTTCACGAGTGGGAAACTCTGAAAGGGCCTCTTGCAGCTCTGCGTGGCGCAACTTCCGCTCTGCGATTTGCTTTTTCACCTCTTCAATTTGATTGCGAAGAATCGCCTCACGAGTTGTCATGTTCGATATCACTATTGCTTTTGATGATACGACGAGGGAGCAGTTGTGCGAACCATTTTGAATGTTTGCCGTCCATTCATTTTTTGGCACCAAAATTGGGCTCACCCCTCAAAATTTTACAAGGTTTTTTCTTTCACAGAATAAGGACAGGGGGTAGGCGTTTGATATTCACAAGAAGAAGAATGAAGCGGGAGGAGGCTAAAGTTCACGATCCTCTAATGGTCGCGCAAGGAGGTCGTTCTCTTTGACACGGTCACCTCCACTTCACCTCGCACAGTGGGATCGTGAGACAGTGATGAAGTTGCTCCTTGGCGATGTCTCGGTTGAGTTTCTTACCGCCACGGGAGATCGGTGCCCTATTGGGATTCGACAGGAGCTTCTCATCATCGGCAGCACCAAGCTTAATGTTCCTCTGGAACGCATCCACGCATTCCTCGATATTGTCTTCCATGGATTCCAGGAAGCGTTCACAGTACCGCTTGAGGCCGTAGTGCGCACAGGGGAGAACGACGCGCTCCTCCTCGTTGTGGTACGTCACACGGAAGGGGTCCTCCGGCTCCCCATCCGCACCCACTACCGGAGACTTGCTACCTCGTATCTCAGCGCGATCGACATTGGAGACGAGGGGAAACTCTTCACGGCCATCTTCCTCGTTGGTCCTCAGACTACTCAAGTCCCAGTACCTCAGGCCTTGCCGTGTTTGACGAAGCAATGCGTTCTCCATCAAAGCGTCGCACACTTGATCCACTGCATCCACTGGGTGCATGGAACGCTTATCGATAAGGAATGTGAGTGCCTCTCCCACCGCCCTGCAACTTTCGCATCGTAATGTGCCAGGTGGGAACTGAAAAGGAATGCTCGGGCAGTTCAGCTCTACATCCTCACCGCTACGAATAGGAACTTGATTGTAGGACTCTGGACGCCCACGACCTATCGATGCGGCAGCAGCGCAGCAGCCAAGATGACATATCACGAGGCACACAAGCGTCCAGCCACGCAGGAGGAGCATCATATCACGGATGGATTGCCTTCAATATGCTTTTGTGTTTGTTGTGTTGTGAAGGAATGAGAGTCACTTCCTCGGAAGTTACTGTTTTACAGTTCAGCACTGTGTGACATAGTCTCAAACATTTTTTGCAAGTGTGATACAAACGTAGTCGAGAGGGAATTCGTGATTACGCCCCTTTCACGACAAACACAAGCAGTGTACTTTGACGTCAATATGTGAGGCTCACAGCGCAACACTGAAGCCTCTCGGTCTCCCATCAGAAAATGCAAACAAAGCAAACCATCAATATGACCGTTACAGCGATGACTGCAGCGAGGACGACGGCTTCGCAGCAGCGGAATCTAATACTGAGGGGTCGAATTTCTTTGCGGACTGGGCGGCGCGTTTCGAGGCGTTTGTGAGCGCAAGTTGAAACGTGTCTTCGTTCACTGCTGGGGTTGGAGTATCACCAGAAGTAGCGCTGCGCTTCACGTCAGTGCGCACCTCATGCAACCGTTTGATTTCGTCCATAAGCTCAAGGAGGAATGTGTTCGTTCCATCCTCCTCTCCACCAACGTAGTGCAAGTGGCTGATAGATCTGTCGTCCATCAAGTGGCCTTTCGCTGTCCCTACACCACCGGCCTTGTCAATGTCATCGTGCCGCCGACGGCGCTGGTCGTGCTTCTCAACCGACACAAACCGCAGTTGGGGGAATACAGTCAGTTGGTGGTCAGCACTGTGAGGGTTGTCCCCTAGCGCAACGCACTTGCGAAGATTCACAGAGTTTGCGAAAGCAATCTTCCCCACGACAGCATTTGCAGGGTAACACGGGGACTTGGGGGCAGTGGTGACGGAGGGCGCGATCCACCCATGTTGCGGTGTGTGGGCTTCGTCTAAATAACGCACGGTGGACGATTTATCAATACCACGACGAGAGAAGACGACGCTGTTTGGTTGACTGATGGCCGACACGCCCAATGAGTCAAAAATTTGTGCGTAGGGCCCAAAATATTTATCAAATGCCTTCATTGGAATTCCAACAAGAATCATCTGCGCAACGAGCCGTTGTCGAGGGAGGCACGAATTGGATGACGTAGTTGTGTGAGTCGTGATGTTCGCATCGTCTTGGGGAGTGGACGTGTCGACACCAAGCAGATTCTGAAGGAACGAAATAAAAGTAGTCTCTTCTTTCACTGGGGCTGCTGGGGAGATTGGTGGGGTGGGGTTAGGAGTGCTAGTTGTGCTTGCTGCGTCATCGGGGGAACGCAGTATGGCAGGGATGGCGCTGATATATTCCTTGCGGACGATACCAACTTTGTTGATAAGTTTATCATGATTTCGTAGGTAGTTGTACTTCCACAACTTCTCGCTGGTTGGGGAGTCTGATTTAGTAGAACTCATTTCACCCCTCTTGATCTTCATTTCACGCTCTACAATCTGTCGTGCCTGGTCCATCTGAAACTTACCGTTCAAGTAGTGCAGCAGCTTGCTCCACATGAGCCGATACCGCTTCGACAGGCAGCTTTGGCTCTCCATCGCCTCTGGCACTTCAAATATCACGTCCCGGGCGTAGTGAAGGAATATATCAATCATGATGTCGTGGAGGGCCTGGCATCGCTGCTTGTCAAGGCACGTTGCGGCAGTCGTTGGCGGCTCTGCGGGAGACGAAGATGTTATGGTGGGCTCGCCGAGGTTTGTGTGAGGGAAGGCGAGGTACGAGGGCTCTAAGCAAACGCCCCCTGGTGTGGATTGATACAGCACAGCGCCCGTGCACATGGACAGCAGGAGTTGCCCCTCTGCCTCGCGGCTTGCTGGCACTGACGGACTCCCCTCGCATCTCTTTACAGTAAGCTGCAGTGGAACATGGACTTGTTGGAACACGCGTCGGTCGGCGGTCGTGATGACACAAATATTACCGCCCAATGAGAGCCATTTCTGAAGGGCCCCAAGGCACGGCCCATCCGCGACGCTTAAATATTGTCCATGGGCTTTGTGTGGTGTGGATACCAGCGTACCGTCCAAATCAGTGAGAAGCCAACAGCCGCGTAGCATAGTATTTGCCCTCAGGCCACGCAGCATCCTTCACAAGCAAAAGGAAAAAAAAAACTATTTTCGTAGGTGACAGACAATAATGCAAATGATAAGTTACCATGGACTCTCTTCGTAAATGAATCGATAAGTGGATGACAGGTGTTGCGTACAAAAAAGGTTCACTTCGAATTTGCAAGGATTATGGTGGTGATTGGCTGCACCCCCACCAGTGTGAGGCGAACTATCGCCACACTGTGCGCTTAGGGGCGTTAGGCGACGCCGATGACTTTTGAAGTCGAGTGGCGTGCGGCGACGTCGACGCTTGTGGTTCGCCTCGCGTAACCGCAAGTGGAGATGCACTAGCACGCGCCTTGACGGGCGACACTGCGCTGCTCGCTTTGATTGCTGTTGTGGACAATGCTCTGGGTGTGTTCATTGTGCGGCTTGGTGGTTGTTGCGTGCCTGTTCGCGGTGTTTGCATGCCAGGAGTTTTGGGAGTCTTCGGCGTTTGGTGTCGGGGGGTGGCACTGCCTTGACGTGGTGTCATTTTTCCTGGCGTCGTCCTGCTTGGGGTGCCTCGTCGGCTGCTTGGAGGCGTCACCGAACGGCGCTGCTTCCCTGCCTCGAGCCGTTGTTGGTTGCGTGCCGCCAACGTGATAAGATGACGCTCGCGTAGCATCAAGGATCGGTTCCTCATCTCTTGAATGTCGCTGTCCATGCACGCATGCGATTTCCTTGCCACTGCAAGGTCATGGCTCGCGGCACGCACTGTGACTGCGTGTTCCTCCCGCACCGTTGCCATCTCAGCCAGCAGTGCATTCAGACCAATCTCCAACCTTACAATTGCATCTGTCGCTAATGCCACATCTGCAGCGGTTTCCTCCGCAGATCTGTTCCCAAGGAGCACTTTGGCTTCTCGCGCCAACTCTGCGTGGTACGCCTCGACTGCCTCACGTGGTCGGGGTTCATACGATGTGCCAGTGCCACGGTGCACATGGTGCATGACTTCATCCTCTACACCGCGTAGAAGCATCGATTTGCTTTCGAGGACATTCATCTCTTTCATGAATGCTATGGCGACGTTATCTTGGAAGGCGGTTGCCGCTTTGCGGACCTCATCCATCGTCGTATGTTTTGACTCATCCACTTGGGCGACCATACGATCCACCGCCTCGAGACGGCCTAATATTTGTTTGGCACGCACTTCAATGTTGGCCGCGTCGAATTCATACCTCGGGAGGGGGATCAGCGGGCTGCTGAGAACAGCAACAGGCTCATCTTCGGACGCTCTACGGAGAGCCGAGGGGAACAGAGGAGTGGCAATGTGTGGCGTCTCAGGCCCAGTGCTAGAACGATGCGGCGATACACTGATCGTCTCTGCATGTTGCAAGCCCGCAGCCCCGCCGCTAGGGTGAGGGGGAGCGAGCCACAGGCGCTGCACCACCTGAGTTGTTTCACTATCTTCTTCGGCGTAGGTCACCAGCGCCTCGGCGCGATCTGCATCACCGAAGTCAAGCAGCACCTTCTCGGTGCGTCGACGTTCCTTGTTTGCCCTCTTGTAGGCACGCACAACGGTGTGCTCCTCGCGCTTCAGCACTTCAAGCTCTTGGAACGCCACCATACACGCTTTAAGGGTGCTCATCATCTCCTCGTTCTCGTCGTGCAGGGTGTCTGATTCCTCATGGCACGCCTCCAGCTCCTCTCGCAGTGTTTGCTCTAAGAATGCCTGCTCATGGGCTGCGTCCTCTTCATCAAGGAACTGAAGGTACATGGTGGATTCATCGGTGTAAAGGTGATACCGGCAGCACTCCTCAAGGGCAACGTGTTCTTGAACTCTAAGGGGGAAACGGTGATAGAGTGCTTCGTCCTCACATAACGAAGAACGATGAAGGCACTCCTGCTGTTGAAGTCCATCGAAGAATATGACCCCGGCACCAGTGTTGTGGTCGTTCCAAAGGACGCGACGATGAAGGGGTTCCTCATCGAACAGCACGTGACAGAGCGCTGCTTCATACGCGAACCACTGGTGCAGGTGCAATTGCTGCGACTCGAGGAGCGCCGCCAACGAGGTTCGATGCAAAGGCTCCATCTCTGCTACGACGATGTCGTGAATAAAAAGCGCAGCGGATGCATTCACGGAATCGTTTATGAGCTCTTGACGCAGAATAACTTCAGACGCTTGAGCTTCGGTGAGTAGCAGCGACATCCACTCGTTGAACGCACTCTGTTGGATTCGTGCAATGTCACATTCTGCGCCATGATGAATGTGTAGCTGATCGAAAATGTTCATAGCGAGGTCGGTGCCACGACTCTCTAACGTCTTGATGGCAGCTCGAAGAGATTTCTCACTAGAGGCGGCGTCATTCAGGTACGATGCCCAGAAGTTGACATCGATGCTAGCACGTTCCTTCATTTCATGGTGTTGCACAGCAAGCAGTGCACCTCCAACAAACGTGTGGTGGGACCATGGCGCAACCTGACGGTCCCAAATATCTTGTCGATGCAGCTCTTCACGTCGGACGATAATATGAACAGCTTGTGTTGTCCTTGCGCTGTGTTCCGAGTCCCATACAGAGATACGGATGGTTGTTTCGGCCTCTCGAATATGAATGATTGCCGCTTGATGGGCCGCGTCTCGTTGGATTGCACCGTACGCCCTGGAGGACGTATGAGACACTGCTGCGCGTGAGATGATCTCCTCTTCCTGAGCAGCAGCTTGCAGAACACCTTCGTACCAGTCGAGGTGCTGCGGAGTATCCACACGCTCTCGACGAGCAATGGTCTCCAGCGAGGATACCCATGCTGCGATAAGGTATTGGCCCCGCTGGGATGCTTCACGCTGGGTCATGTCGTTGCGGATCCCTGCCTCTGTTGCCGCGACGTGGCTTAAAGCGGCATCGAAAACAATGTCACTGAGTGCGTCCTCCTCACCGTATTCGACTTCGCTGCGCGCAATGGGTTCTGTCGTCCCGATGAATAATTGGAACCTACGGAATGTCACCGTAAGCTGAACTTGTTGAAGCGCTTGATACTCTTTTGTGTACCTCACTGAAACTTCTTGGCGTTGGGTGTTGTACCAGGCATTCTCCCACGACTTGATCACATCCTCACGATGTTGGGACTGCTCCGTGCTGAGCTCTGCCTCCTCGCGTGCAGATAGTTCATGGAACCACAACGAGCGCCTCTCGGTATCCCAAGCACGGAGCAGGCCTCGACGTGTTGCGTCTTCGCAGTCATCTACAATCGATACGTACAGAGCGTATTGCGATGACAGTGCGTTGCCGGTGACGCAGTCTCTCAACGCCAACTCTTCTTCTTCACAGAGTGGGAGGAGCACTTCGAACAACATCTGCGGAGACGACTGAGATAATTCCGAAATCGTTCGCAGCGCATCCTCCTCGAGGGCAGTGACTTCCAACTGAAATTCGCTCGTTTGCAGCCTCGCGGCGTGGGCGGCAAGGAATCCCTCTTCTTTTTCGATGCGTGAGTGAGATTCGGCCTCGATGATATTCATCTGCGATCGTAAATGGTCTTCGTCACGTTGTATTGGTTTGCTCGAGAGCGCTTCTTCTGACAAAAGTGCTTGAATAGCAACAACAAAGACAGCGGATTGCAGATTGCGTTGCAGCTGCCAGCGTTCCACAGTTTCCTCGTCATGAACAGAAAGAAGTTCTCTGTGGAGGCGCTCACTTCCAACAATGGAGCGACGGGTCCTTTCTTCTGTTCGTTCCACACTTTTTAGGCCATGGCCGCTCTGCGTTCGCCGAAGGTTGCTGGAGTTGTGCCTGCTGAGCTCGTCAATGTCTAGGCGAGCCTCTGCCTCAGCTTCCACGAGGAGTAGGAATTTCAGACCGAACAGTGCGTCGCTCTCGGCAGTCCGGCGGATCAGCATTTCCCTAGCGATCAACTCGCTTCGAAGCAGCGAACGCAGTTCGACACCATGACGATGCTCAATATCAACACGAGCGGATAGGAGCTCTCGATGGCTCCCATGGAATTCGATACCCGACAGTGCGCGCCGCTCGAGCTCTTTTCTTGCAATGGTTTCTCTGGAGGTCAGTTCGTGGTGGGCCAGAAGATGTAACTCTGACTCACGATCGTGTGTCACAACTTGTCGAGTAACGGCCGCGTCGCGATGCAGGGATTGATCGTCGAGGAGGTACAACGCATAGTGTTCGAGTTGTCGGCGCAGGATGCTCTCTCGAGATGATATTTCGGCGAACGCCAAAACAAATAATTCCACATCTCTGCGATAAGCGGTTTCAAGCGAGGCGAGCCCAGCATCGTAATCGAAAAAGATTTTCTGGGACGCAGCGTTTTCTGTTCGTTGCAGCTGCGCTCGTTGTATGGTGGCCTTGTCTCGAAGTTTGTGCAGAGAAAACTGTGCACGGGGTGGAGTCTCTTTGATCGAGAGTTCTCGCCGTTCGTGGGCTTCTTCCTCAAAGAAATAGAGCCACTCGGCGGATTTGTTGGCGGTAACTGCGATCTCACGGCGCTTGATGCGTTCAAAAATTTGAGTCTGTTGTATGGCCATCCCGATGTACGAGTGAAGGGAGCGCTGTACCAGCACGGTGCGGTCAAGAGACTCTCTCAATAATTCCTCCATCAGCATCCGATCGCAGTGCTGATGTGCTACAAGGAGTTGCCGAGATTGCTGTTCTTGAGTCGCAAACGACTTGCAGCCTGCCTCCCACGATGCTTGAGCACGCAGAGTGTTCAGCAATCGGCTCTGCAAGTCGTTGCTGCGGCGAGCCTCGCTGGTTTGGATAGCTGCTCGCTTGAGTTGCTCACGGTCCGCTAACAAGGGAAGTTTGATGTCCTGCACACGATAGAAATGTTCCTCCTCCATCACTCGACGGCGTGCGACTGTAACGTCGTGCTGCAGCTGAAGTACGGATGCCTGACGGCGAAGATCACCGCACGTCTTTACCTTCGACACGTCACGGTACAGAGTGCTCTCTTTGTCCTCGTCGCTACTTGATGATTCGTAGTCGGAGTCCCCTTCGCTCATGAGGTCCTCATACGGCGTGCTTGTTCGTGTCGTTAATGCGGTAGTGCCTGCTGCAGTGGTGCTTGCCTCAAGGCTCCTCTGGGTGCTTGACAACTCTTGCGAGTGGAGATCAGGCACACTAAGCGTTTGAGAGGCTTGTAACAGCGCCTCAGTTCGCTCGCGAACGACTCGTACGCTTGCAGACTTATTGGTGCTGCTCCTCATACTGGAGCTACGCATGCTGCTCGATAGTTTTCGTACTCGTGCTGGGGATTCCTGTGGATCTTGCCACATTGCGACATCCGCCTCCAGCACAATGCTACGACGCCGGTATAATTCCTCGGTGAACATGCTGTCGATGCGCTGCTCCACGAGGCGTAGTACATGCCAATTCACCGCTGCTTGTTTTTCTAGGGCCGCGCGATTGTACAGTTCGCGCCTCGCCATCATCCCAAAGAAAAGACTCTTGTGACGGTCAGTTGCAATGTACCACCGATCGCGCGCTTCGGCCATTTCCAGCGCACCGCATTGCAAATCTCGAACGTACTCGTGTCGCCTCGAGTGGTATTGCAACACCTGCGCTTGACGCACGCACGATTCGATGAGCTGAAGGCGCCACGTGCAGTACGACGACTGCAGCTCCCATCGGACTTTGGCTTCTCGTGACTTCAGTTCTGGTAGAAGTACATAGGACACAACGGTGGAGGAGGCCTCGATGACGTGGGTGCGTCGTGTAATGCGTTCGGCGCCCTCACAACACGGTAGCACAATGCGTCGTACCCTTTCCTGATGTTCGACCAATGCAAGCCGCTCTGTCTCAAAGGCATGCAGCTGGCCTAAGAAAAGACGCCGGTAAACGGTTGACTGAGCTGCGGCAATACCACGGCGTTCCTTCCCTTCTACATTGGCTATTGTCTGAGCACTAGCACTCTGCGCACTAGACATCGCAGCAAACGAAAGCATCGTCACAGTTCGTTGGTACACGGCATGAAGATGTTTCCGCAAGTGCGCCTCACGCTCTTCTAGCTCCCAAGGCATCAGATACTCCCACCGATCGAACGCCTCCTCCAACGTAAAGTCTTGAACGAGGAGGCGCTTCATGCCAACACAGAACTCCACGACAATCGTACGTCGCTGCTGCTGCTCGGTAGAAATCACATTACGGTGTATTTGCTGAAGTCCACGGGTAGCGACGGACCACTGCTCCATCTCATCGGCTATCTTGGGAGCGATGTTGGTTTGGAACTCAGACTGTGCCTGGGCTACCAACACGGCGCGTCGTGATGCTTCGTATGCATGCCATAGTGCACGCAACTGCTTGTACCGCTGAGACGTTTCCTGTTCCCACAACCCTTTCCTCGCGAGCTGCTCAAACGCAACGACGGCAGTGCGCTGAAACACATGCTGTTCAGCTGAGACGAGTTGGACTCGAAGGATACGTTCGGATTGCTCTTGGCAACAAAAGAGGAGCACCGCAAACGACTGACTCCGGTTGCGCTGCAATTTCTCACGATTGGCATCCTCGTGAAGAAGCGTTGATTGAAGGATCAGGTCAGATCGTTGTGACGCTTCACTACGCATCACTTGTGCACGCGCGGCGTCGCTCCACTGACTGCAGGCCGCGAGAAGAATCGGTAGGCGGTACTCAAACTCCATGGTTGCGTACCATTCGCACACAGATCGGTGCAGCCGTTCTGCGCTACGCCGTGAGCTGTACGCCACACGCAACGCGAGGCGCTCATTCGGCGAGCTGCTCTCAAGGCTCGCTGCACCAGAAGAGAATGATATGAGCACTCTCACTACTGTGTCGCAGAATTGACGAGTCAGAGTGGATCGTTGACTAATTTCCTCCTCAGCCACCCATTGACGGGAGTATTCGTGGAGGGCTGCTTGGGACGTGCTCACCAAGTCCTTGAGGACTTCTTTGCTAACAATTGATTCTTTGGCGACCACCTCTGCGGCGGCAAGACGCAAGCGCATTGCGCTGTGCTCCATCGCCGAATGCCGCAGTGCAACGTGATGGGCTGCGTAGAGGACGTCTTTGTATATCTCGATGCGCCTGGATGCTTCTTCATTTTGTACCCCACGCCGCGCGTGTATTTCCACACCGCTGGTGAGGTAGCTGTGCCTTAGTACTTTAAGGGCATCGTGCTCTTGGCGCTCAATCACGCCGTCTCTATGCATGCGCTCATCTTCAATCACCGCGCTGCGAAGCATCAGCCGCCGCGTTGAAACATCAAACAGCGGCGTTTCATCAACATCGTCCTGGAACCACGCGGTGAGGCCTGAGCCGGATGTTTCTTCTGCCCACATTGCGGTGGCCAGAATCATCTTTTCTTCGAGGAATGAAGTGGACGCAAGCTTCATCAACTGAGTCTGCTCTGCCAGGATCACAGTGCGTAGCAAACCACGGACGCATGTGGTGTAAAACTTTTCCGTTTGAAGAGCGTTTTGAAGTTGTTGATTGGATTGGCGCTCAGTCAAAGCTCGAATGATATCCTCACGTGATTGTGTCTCGTGAAGCTGCAGAGCGGTGCGTTGCTTCGCCTGCTGATGACGAATGTGCTGGAGCACGCCCTCTTGGGCCGTAATGATGCACCGATACAACGCAACAAACCGATCTGAGTTCTCCTTTTGAACAATAACGCTACACAGGGCATCGTAAAGGCCCTCATACAGTGCGCGGACAGCCATCCGCTCTTCGGCTTCACACTCGTTTCGTTGATACAGTTCAAGTGACGTGGCACGGTCGATCCCGTCTTGCGTGATCAGTCGTCGCTCCGTTGCAGACTGAGACGAGAGAACGAAGTAGGCCCCATCGACCCTCGCCTCGATGTCTCGCCGCTGCCTCTCTTCCACAGTGTTCAGTTCTGCCTCAGAGGAGAATATGGCATCCCGCGCAGCCATGGCGGAAGTGCTTCGCTCTGATGTCATACGACTGTAGGACCCGGCAAGGACCATCGTGGACGCAGACCGACTGGTTTGAGGCGTTTGTAGCACACTTGCACTCCTCAGAGCACTTGCCGACATCAGCTCATCCTCAAGCGCAACTTGGCGGGTTTTCCGCTGCAGGTACCCACCCGTCTTGCCGTAGAAACTGTGAGATGCTGAGGCGGACTTTTTCGGTGGAGTCACATCAACATGCTCTTCCGTCAGATCGTACAACACGCGGCGTCGCTCCTCCGATGGGGCAATGGAGGCCTGATCGCTGCGTGCAATCACTGTCCTTGGAGTGGCCACTACACTAGGGGGACTTTGCTTTCGCGGGGATGCTCGTGTGCCCGCGACACGCATGGTCTGTGCCTTGCGGAGTTGGGAGCGTTCGAAATGTGTTTTCTGCCGGTAAGATTGAGCAACGGTCAGCAGAATTGGACCATCATCGTCATCGTCTCCTCCTGCGTTGCCAGGTGGTGAGGTACGTCGACGAGGGCTGCTGTTGTCGTTGTCAGAATGAAGCGACACTACCGTGCAATCAGCGAAGTCATCAAACGTTGTGTCCATCACAGTGGTGGGTCGGTTGGGCGACGAAGACTTCACTGGTTGAACAGCCTGGGGGAGGCTCGCAACAGGAGCTGCTACTACTGGCTGCAACGACGGTTGCATAAGATGCTGACTAGTGTTGTGCCTCACAGGCACACGCGGAGGCAGTGCGGAAGAACGTGGGGTTGCAACGGTACGCGGTGAGGACATACCGTTGTTTCGATATAGTTAAGATACTCCTTTCTTGTGTGTGGCATGTGACAGTGAGGGAACACACAACAGTAAATACATCCACACCATACATAGGGTCCATTCACTCAGGAAGCAGCCAGAGGGGTATTCCATGGCGTTGGAGCGTACAAGTCATAAAAGCAAAAGAGTGCACAAGTGGGGAAGCGGATCGAACAGGACACGCGACGAGAAAAGAACAACAACTGGCTGATGAAAATGGAATCAGGAGTCTCCACCGTTCGTCCTCGGGGGAACAAAAAAACACAACGAGTTTGACAATTTTGATAAGCGAAACGAAATTTTGGTTACTCTGTTTGACCCAGTAATGTAATGCTCAGTAATCCCTGTGTGAAAGCGCTTGTGAGACGAGAGTGGTCCGTGACGAAGCTCTCCACGGCCTGGCGACGACGGAGTGCTTCGAGTGACACGATGTCGTTTACTTGGATATGGTTGGCTGGAGCTTCCAACGCTCGTTGGCTCGGCACTTGCGACGTGAAGGAGCTTTGCATTGCAAGCCGCTCTCGCTGCTCTTGCCGTTCAATCGCTATGCGTGTGTACGATGCGACCGATAGGTTGAATAGCCACGCACGCTCTTTTGAGTGATGCTGCGCTATCACTGCATGCTCTCGTTGTGCTAATTCCGCCGTTGCGACTCGGAGTGTGGCTTCCTCAGCACATAGCATGTGTATGACACCATTGGCACAGTCGGTAGCTGCTTGACGCCGAAGGGAAGGCTCGAGCACCTCTTCAAATGCGTGGATTCTGGCAGAGTGCCACTGCTGCAGCAACAGATGCGTGAGCGCTGCCGCTTCCATATCCCAGCAGCCTACCCACAGCGCTGCGTTGGTGGACCACGTGTTGATAATGTGAGCTCCACGCACGAACGTCTCCTGTTTGCACATCACCTCCCTTTCATAGAAGTAGCACACGGAAGCACGGGTGCTGGCTTCCACGGCGGCGAGGATTGAGAACTGGCTTGCCACATGTGCAGCCTGTTCATCGCTTTGCACCCGAACTCTAGCCGCAGAAACGTCCTCATCGTAAGTGACAAGGGTAAATTGGGGAGAGGTGGTGTGGGACCTCGACGAGCACTCCGCATCGATGTCGTTGATGTCGACGTGAATTTCTTCTTCCACTTCACGGTGACGACGAACAACGGCAGCGTGATGACTGACGATCGTCCCAAAGGCGAGACCCTCGTTGCACATTATCTCTAGCCGAGCAGCCCGTTGAGTGGCTTGATACAAGTTGTTACCGATGGTCAGCACTGCATGCCGCATCTCCTCTCGCTTTTGTTGCACCGCCAATGCAAGTAACAGTGGCTCGACTTCCAAGTGAAGCTCCACCGCCCAGCGGTTCTCTGCAATGAGGCGGTACCTTGCCTCATCCGCTGTACAACTTTGAAGCTGATCGTGTCGAATGAGCGCTAGTTCCTTGGCGGCATGGGAGGCGATAATACCGGCGATGGCATTCTCTCGCCCCACAATATCTCCGCGGCGCTCCTGCTCCGCACTCTCTAGATCATTCACACTCACAAACGCAGGCGTGGGGCGTTGTATTTCGATCCTAGCGCCACGGGGGCTTCGTTGGGGTGGTCGTAGTGGTAGCGGAGCGACTCGAGGGAGCGTAGAGGCGATGGCAGCAGTAAAGGTTTGAGAGGGTGGTGGCAGTATTCTCCCTACCGTCGTCTTCGGGGTGCGGGGTGTGTGGCTGCGGGAGGTTGACGGTGTCACTGGTCTGGAATGTCCCCCTGCACGGAAGGGCGGCATCCGTTGGGCTTGCGTCGTGTTTCGAGGAGGAGGCCGCGTGAGGAGGAGAGGCTCTGCGGGTTGGGGCAACGGTTGAGCGTACTGCGGTTCCTGCTGCACGAGTTCCTGTTGCAAAATTTGGTGGTTTATCATCTGCGACGCAAAACTTTCTTCGCGTGAGCCGACGGGGTGCTGCGAATACTGCGAGTGCGTTGCCAAGAAGTCCGTCACAGACGTCAACACAATCGATGCATTAGGAGGAGATATCTTTGCTGGGGGCGTAGGGCACTCCATAAAGTGAATATCATCATTCCCCTCAGCCTCGGAGATGGATGAGGGGCAGTGCTCTGCAAGGTTGCTGGTGTACACTGGTGGCGGACTTACGACAAGCCTCCCGTCTTCCGCGAAGAACTGCATATCGGGCTCTTCAGAGATGGTCTGAAACTGTACTGACATAGAGGGTTCATCGTAAGCAAATAATATGGTTGTGCTCCTACTCTTCCCGATAACTTTACGGCGCTGATCTTGCCCTGCTGGTACTTGAGGCAGCCGTGGGGGAGGCGATGAAATGACCGATGAGGTTTGCAGCTGGCTGACTTTCAGCGCTGCTGCAGTGAGCTGATGTTGAGGCGCAGTGTTTGCCTTCGATGGAAGTCCATTCGCCCTGTTTGACGCGGCAGCTGTGGTCGACTTTTTGCTGACGGGCACTGACCCAAGTGATTTTCCTGCTGCTGTGGCCCCCACCTTTGTCGTCGCTGTTCTCTTGTGCACTGGTTGCTTCGCAGTGAGAAGCAACGGCCCATCCTCGTCACGTGGCGACGCGGGAGGTTGCATCGATGGTCGTTTTGAAGCACTCTTCACAAGTTCCACGCGACTCCTGGAGTCATGTAACGGGGGGCTGCTCTGCAACGCTGGCGGGTTCTTGATGGGGAGCGTGTCGACACGTCTCAATGTGCGTAGAGAGGTTTTCTTCTGAAAGTGCTGCAATAACGTCGCGAAATCATCCTCGCTTGGCGTGCCCATGGGAGGAGGGCTAGTGAGTGGCAGAGTTTCTGTTTCTGCAAAACTATAATGTATCGATCCAGGTGCGATGTCTTCGTCGCCATTTGCGTTGTGCTGGGTGTTGGCGTCTCCCAGGTTCAACCTGCGGAATACGTTAACCGACATATACAGTATGGTAAGGTGCACACGCAGCGTTCCTAATACTTTTGATGAACAAACAAAGAATGAAGGCGTTTTGAATATCCCAAGCAATCGTGATGGTGAGATCACTCATGAATAATGATTGAGCGAGAATCGATTTGTCCGAGAGGCGTTCAGCAAACGTCTTGTCGACATCACACAATTGCTACACGTTACCCCCTTACGGTAGGTCTAGCAATTGCTTTGTTGGTTAGGAAATAATTCAGCAAGCAGAAGTTATACAAAATCCACGGTCCGCATTTTGTTGTTGTTGTTTGGTGTGTTGTGAAGAGCTGCGCTGTGATCGTGTATGTGTGTGCACGACGTATCTTTTAAGCAGCCGAAGTTGTGAGGGGAGATAAGTCCCATCAAGGTTGTGTGATAGAAACAGTGGAGAGGATCGTTAGGACTCCCAGAGGCGATGTTCCTTCACAAAAGCGTTGAACTCTTCCAGCCCCCATTGCGTGTCTGCGTTGGCCATGCAGCACATCGCGAGGAGCACCAAGAACGCACCAAAATAGAGGACGTTCAGCAGCAGGCGTGTGATGACGCTTCTACGCAGGCACGGCACTCCAAAGTAAAGCACCACCCATGCGGCCATCATCGAGCCCGCAATGATCCACGGAATTCCAATGGACGCAGGGGTGGGTTCAGTGAAGTAGCCCCCCTCCACTCTCATCTTTGCGATGAACACAGTCTCCATGAAGAGAGCAATCGTGCCCACCCACGCAAAGGTCCCAAGACGCTTCACGGTGGGGTCAGAGATGTAGCAGTAGTACTCCCTCAGTCCTGGCACGGCAAGGAAGCCCCACATCACGAGGCGCATGGGGACGAGGTGGTACGTAGGCTTCTGGTTGAGAATGTTCTTCATGGTAAAACAATTAATCTCGTTCATTGTGAACACGGTAAGCAGCAAACAGACCTGAGTGAAGCGCTTAGCGGACTGGAACATGTGCCAGTTGTACGCATCGAAGCTGCGGGGAGTGAACTGCTTCAGCACACGCTGAGCTTTACCCTTCAGCGTTGGGATGTCCTCCAGGCGGGCCCAGTGGTACGGCTTTGCACCAAACAGCTTCAACGTGAGGTACCCAAGAACAGTGCCGCCACCGTTGCAGATGAGCACATCACAAATGACATGGTCCCACCAGCACTCTTTGAAGTTGGGAAGTTGGTGTTGGAATGTGACCTCCACCAGCTCAAACCCAATGGACACCGCCGTGACGATGCGCCAATCACGGATGACGACCATCTTAGCCCAGTACCCCATGGAGTGGGCCAGAAGGAAAATGTCGAAGATGGTCGTCCAGAACTTGTACGGCTCCTCCGGCGTCGAGAGGCGGCAGTCGTTGGCGTAGCTCTGCTCAGGATGAACCACCGTGTGAATAGGGTCGTACCAGGCAAAGAGCTGCTTCACGGTTGCCAAGTCCTGAAAGGTCAAGAAGGCGATGAGCATGAGGTACAAGATGGCGATAGAGAGGATGAAGCGCCAGAAGATAGGATGTGGGCGCACCATGAGGCCGTCGGGAAGGTGAATGGTGCCAAACACCACGAACACCCACGCGGCTGCGGCAAGGCCAAGCTTGACACTCGATAGCATGTCCCCACCTGGAAGGTGTTGCCACTTCCACAGGGCAAACAGGGTGGACACTAGAATCACCATCGCCGTGAGGGTGTGGGGCTTGTACACAAAGTCGATGAAGTCAACCTCTGACAGGTATGGTGACGTTCGTGACACCGCTGTGGTGGCAGGGGCAGACGCCACCGCCGCTCGCTGATGCTGTGGCGACGACGGCATCAACTTCCCGCGGTCTCCACCAATGACGTTACGATTCCGCATAAGACTCTTCTAAATCATGATAAAAGAAAGTGAGTGAAGTTGGGGCAACAGTTGGGGCAATAGCGATAACCGAGAAAGTTGCTTCTCTCATCAGAGGATTGCATCATACAAGGAATGGGGGCAGTGAGGGGCGCGACGGAGATTGTGTCAACCAAGACATTCAGTAGTTGTAGTAGAGCTAGAAGGCAGTGTTTCCTTTTTCTTCTCATTGCAAGAAATTGACTTGAGGTGCGAATGCATGTTAGATTATGATAGGCGTGGGGGGAAACTCCTGGAAGAGGAGGGCGTTCACTAAGGTAGACCTTCATAACAAAGATAGGAAGAGGTTGCCCAAAATGTGGCACACACATGTGTTGTTTGTCACACACGTGCACTCAATAACTAGTGAAATGAAGATGGCGGCAACAGACATTGAAAATGGCGCAGGGCCTTCTCAAAGATCAGTGCTCGAAAAACTGACGTCACTGGATGACGAAGAAGACGACGACGATGAGCTGGAGGAGGAACTTCTCCGCCCTTTCTTTTTCTTCCTCAGCGAACCAAATCACCAACTACACTACCACCGCGACCGTGCCTCCGGGCCAGCGTGCAAGAATAACCGACACCAGTGACACCGCGGGACTTGTGGGTATCTTGACGCAACCTCCGGTAACTCCTTGCTTCCCGGCCATAGTAGCACTACTTACAGCCTCCTGCAGTATTTGCGGCACACAGGAACATTGGCTTGATGGACCGATCCAATGAGATCATCGATACCTTGAGCTCCAATATTTGCTCGCTCCGAGGCAACAATGGCTTGTTTCACAATGTGCATCACTATCGCGCGCATGTCGATAGTGTGCATGAGGCGCGGGATGAGAGAATAGTGAATTGCATGAGATGCGGCAAGCCTCGCTGGGCCACCGGTCATGGCATCTTCGACGATGGATCGCGCAATCATGCGCATATCCTTCGCACAGAGTGGCATTGCGTTGGTGACCATTTCTTGCACAATAGCTCTGCAATCAAACAGAGGCGTGTCCAGGAGATCTAGTATCATGCGCCTATGGAAGACGTAGGTGGAGTTCGAGGGGTGGTGCGTGGGCTTCGCAGGCGCCGCGTCCTCGTGTGGGGCACGTTCCCCCTCTCTCAGAAGGAGGGTAAAGCGTCGATGGCGCCCAGCAGAGCTGTCCATGTCCTCGCCGCCCTCGTTGGCGTCAAGGTCCCGAGGAGACCACCGTGACGACACGTCACGCATCTCTTCATCCTTTAAGTTGGCAATTCGTGCTCTCTCCATTAACGCTGCCTGCTCAGCGTTTGCCTTCAATTCCTCTCCCTTCAAGAAACTGTGCATCTGCCCGGCGTCTCTGAAAGGGTGCAGTACCGACATGACAATGGAAGGTAGGGCAAGCACTAGTAGAAACAAATCAGGAAATGTTTTGATCATGCTGACGCCACTGATGAGCAACGCAGAGATGGATGAGATGTTGATGGCGGTGGCATTGGAGTTCCACGAAGCAACAAGGGTCGAGGCGCCACCGACGAGTCCGAAGGCATTCACAATGAGCACGTAGTACGTTGCAAACCGCCCAAATGCAGGGCGGAAGACGACACACGACAAGAACATCATCGTGTAGCTGAGGACAATAGAAATCAACTGGAAGAGACACACGTTGCGAACGCCAAGATTGATGCCCGCAATGCCGCCAAGAAGGATCGAGATCCACAGGTCCAACAGGCAATACCACCGCAGCTTGTAGTCCCCGAAGAGAAACAGAAACCGGCGCTTCCACTTGTGGTCAGTTCTGCTGTGATCTGCAACGACCCAGTGATGCTCCTCTTCAAACACTACTCTTACAAACTTACGCACTTTGGATTCTTGTTTGGGCTTCTTGGTAGTGGGCGATGCAGCGCCCTCCTCGGCAAGCCCAGGAAGGTGGTTGAGGTACGTGGCGTCCTCGTCCTTCTCCTCTCCCACCATCCAGGTGATGGAGCTTTGCAGCTTTTTATTCCGCTTTGCCTTGTCCTCCTCCGTGCGCAAGGCAATGACACATCTAAAGTCAAAGAGCAGGACGTAGGTGAACGGCAGCACCACCATGGCCATGCATACAAGGCCGCACACCCCAATGACCCAGTCACCGATGGCGGGCTGCACTACGATGAGCGTCACCGACTCAGTGAGGGTAGGCTGCAGGATCACGGCCAGGGGGATCATCAGCACACTGGGGTAGTGAAGAATGTCCATGACGAGAACAAATCCGTCTCTCCAGCGTTTGTGGTGGCGAATCTTCCCGTACAGTGCGACACATGCGGCAATCACAGCCCCGATGCCGCCCACGGCAACAAAAAAGATGATGTTGCCGACGACAGCACCACGACTGTACTGCCCCGATCGTGGACCAAAGTAATACCCAGTGAAGCTGTTGCCGTTATCGTCGGTGAGATCCACGGTGCACTCAAGCAGATTCCTGAGCATGGACACACGTGCAGCAGCAACGCCTGCAGTAGGGTTGGCGGTGGCCACGCTAAGAGACGAGGCAACACTCGTAAGGGCTTGCACGGTAGCGGCGCTGATGGTGATGGGCTGAGGCGTCACACTGATGCTGAGGATCATGTCTTTCAGCTTAGGTGCGCATACGAAGCTGGAGCCGAAAATGGTGATGGTCGTTTGCTTCGCGAGAAATTTATTGTACGTCACAGAGCCCAAGGTGATTTGAACAACATTGGACGATACTGCTCGTACCGAAACAGGTGACGCTTGCACGGAGGATGCCCACACAATTGCTGTGGCGTCCGTGAAGGTTCGCTTCAACGCAAAGGTGCGATTCAACGTGAGATTGAAGGCTACACCAGACGCAAACATGAATTCATAAGGTACCGCACCCGCCCAACTAAACCCAGCGACACCGGCCAAGGCTAACATGCGAAGTCCATCCGGTGCAGTGATGTTCGTGATGACAGCAGAAACATTTGTGGCCCATGGCATGGAGCATGGATTGTAGGAGCGTGTTTGGGATTCTGAGTGGGTGCTGGACCGCTTCGTGATTGTCGTGGACGTTGTGTCGGTGACGCTTAGAGTGAAGGTGCTGGTAGGCATCGTGCTAGACGCATCTCGTGTGGGGGACGTGGATAGGGACGTTGGGAAGGAGCTGCTCAACGACGCCGTGTGGTTGTGCCGCTTGGTGAGGGATCGGCCGTGTGAGGCGGTCACTGCAGTAGAGTTGGTGCCGCTAGGTGTTCCCATCGATGCGGTAAAGGAAGCACTACTGCTGTTGCTCTGTATAGTGCGTGAGGGGCCTGGGGTGATGGTACGATTGCTGCTAAAGGATAACGTTGCCGACGGTGTCTGCAGGGGCTCTTTACTTATGGAGCTCGATAACGATGGCGTCCTGCTCCATGTGCGGGAGGTACTTCCCACAGGTGAGTCGGAGGTTGTGCCTGAAAAGGTTGTCGACGTGGACGGTGTACTCGTGTTCACCAATGATTTCGTCTCGGTAAGTGTTGTGGTGGGGGACGTGGTGATAGAGATGTCATCGGTGGGAGATGGAGTGGGCGACTCGGACGCACTACGTTGGGGGGTTGGCGTGTTGGACGCTGTGGCATCTCGAGAGATGGAAGCTGACGGTGATGCGGAATACGTGAGGCTCATGGACTCTGACAAGGAAACGGATGCGGTGCGTGAAGCGGTACGCGTATTCGTGTGACTGGCAGAAGATGTGCTAGAGACAGTGTACGAAAGTGAGTTGGAAAACGTCGTAGAAGTGCTGGTAGATATGGTTGGGGTTTGGGAGGAAGTGAGATCTCGTGTCATGGAGGATGTTGATGAGTTTTTAGATATGGTCACGGCAACAGACTTGGATGACGTAAAGGCAAGTACCGGCGGTGAGCAGGGCAGGGCACTACTTGACGATGTCGGCCGCTGGTAGCAAATGCATGCGCACGATCCATCAGCGGCAAGGTAGGCGCTCCTTGTGTTGGCACTGTAGCAGTCTAAATAGACGCTGCAGGCCCCGCAGGCGACGACGGGAGACGCTCCCACGGGGAGAGCTGTGTAGAAACTTGACGGGACGCTGACGCCATTAGTGTAATCCGAGATGACGGAGCCACTCACTGTATTACACCCAAACTTCACGCTGTTCAAGCGAGTGCTTGTGTACGTGAGGCCACTGGTGGCCACAATCAACTTGGCCACTGCGGCTCCGTTGAGAGATGCATTCCAGACGTTGCCTCCTACTAGGAATCCAGCACCATCTTTTGTGGAAGTGAGAGTGACCTGGTTGACAATGGTGATGAAGGGCTGCCTATTGCTTGGGGGCGTGGTGGGGAAGTAGCCTTTGTTGTTACGGACAGCAAAGACACTAAGGGTAGCAAGGGTTACCGTGCCTGTGATGCTCAGCATCATGTTCGAGGCGCTGCCAGTGACGTAGACGACGTTGCTGCCCATCAGAAAAAAAAAAGACACTAAGGGTAGCAAGGGTTACCGTGCCTGTGATGCTCAGCATCATGTT
>CYKH01000106.1:0-17690 GCA_001460835.1 Bodo saltans | reverse complement strand
CCCGGGAGGTGGCAGCGGCACGGTGCGCGTCTGGCTCGCAGTCTTCGACCCAAGCGACGGTGAGAGGGACGGGACAAGCACGGGGCAGTCGTTGACCGCGACGCGCGCCACGAGCAGCTTCGCCGCGTACAGCTCAGCCACCTTCGACTGCGGCATCAGCGCGCCGTTCCACAGGTTGCACGCAAGCGTCAGCACGAGCGCTGAGGAGCTGACTGCGTCCCCACTGAACGAGTAGTTGGCTCCGCCCACGAGGCGGTTGTAGCCGGTGATGTTCGAGTTGTACACGCTGAGCACCACGTTTGACAGGAACTTCACGTTGTTGAACATGAGGATCGAGGGGAACGGTGCACCGGACCACACGGCTGCTTGGGGGAGGAGGTTCAGGGCTAGGTCGTGGAACTCCACCTGGAGCCCCGACACATTGGAGTTGTTCACCGTGAGAAGCGACTGCGCCATGTCGATTTGTCTGTCAATGAAGGCGAGGGGCGCAAATGATCGGCGAGTATCTGTCGATGTGCCACTTACTGTTGGAAGCCTCGTGATGTTGATTGTTAAGTTGTTTGTTTTGGAAAGTGAGTCGATCAAGGCAACCGACGCATTGGTTGACGCGTCATTGTCATCGATTGTGCAATCAATCGAAATCTCGGAGATCTGCTCGACACCAAGGATGGAAATGAGGCCTGTTCGATACACGGTGTTGGCGGGATAGAGTGGTGTTGTGGAGACACTTGATGTGTATTGAATCGGTGGCTGCCAAAGATTTGCTCGAAGGCGTGGTTGACGAATCGTGACGTTAAGATTATCTATTTCCAGTGCGAATTTATCGACGCTGCCGCTGATGATACTCATGAGTGCTTCTGGAAAATTACCGGCAGCTAAAATGCGATTGATGAGGGGATCTACTCCGATGAGTGAGATGAAATTGGTGACGAGAAAGAGCTGCATCGGCATGGGAAGGTCAAACGAGGGAAAGAGCGACGAATAGCTGAATGTGCAAGTGTAACCCTGCGAGCGCGACAATGCACACTCTTGCTTGTAAGGAATGGAATGGATGTCAACAAAGCTATTTGCGATAGTGAGGTCAACGACGGATACCGTGCCACCATTGAACCCTACGATGGCCACATAGACACTCAAGATGCCCCCATTTGTTGTGACAACAGCGGCAGTTTCATTGACCGCTTTCCTTGACTGAGTGCAGTAGTAGTCCCATGAGAAGACCAACGACGAGTTTTGTACGTCAACGATTGCGTTGCTTGTGTTACCAGAAATGTAGCACATCGTGATCATCGACTTAACAAAGAGCTGAGCAAACGCAGTCGTCTGCTCGTTGACTGCTTCAATGATAAGGCTTGCGTTGTGGAGGCGCACAACCGTGCCTGCGCTGTTGCTTTTTAAACTGAGCAACACAATCGTGAGACTTGAGATCGCATCTGATTGCCCATAAAAATTCCCGAACTGCACAAACGAGCGAGTCACGACGTTAATGAAGTTGATGGTGGCGTTGGAAAGCGTGTTGATGCTATTGCTGAAGGAAACGATGAACGTCCCAATACCGCTGGTGTTTGTGTCTCGAAGGCCTACCGTTGAGAGATTCACGTTGGAGTTGCTCACTTCGAACAGAGCATTGTCGGGCATGCCAGCAACAAAATCGAATACGAGGGCTCGGCCAGATGAAAGTGCAAGGTTACTGTGCATGACCCGAAGCGAAATGTTAGTGGTGCGCTCTGGCCCATTCGTTCTGTTGTTCCAGTTTGTAGAGATGGTGACGAGTTGTGCGGCACCAGAGTACTGCAGATTGCTTGTGACGTTGATTACCACAGTAGAGCTTTCTACAAGGACATACACTTTAGAATTACCATCTAGACGTGCAGTCGGAAGACTTCCGCCGAGAACGCTTAGTTGCACTAAGGCCGCTGCTTGAATGCTGGCCGTTGCAAGCCTCACATAACTGCTGTTGCGAAACAGGAAGTTGAAGCTTTCCATAAAGCACAAGGAGAATCCCATCATGGATGAAAAGAGGGATGTCTCGTAAAATGTAAAATAACTGTTCGTGATGGTGATATTCACATGTTGCAATGACGCTGTGCAGCTGGTCACCCACTTCGTAAAAGTAAAAAAGGTTGTCAGCAAGCCACCGATGTTCTGCGAGTTCATCATCACTTGATCGATTTCAATGGTGACACCAACGATTGCCTGCGTATGGCCAAAAGAAATCCACGCATAGCTCCACAGTGGATCCCACCAGGTGGGAAGGGGATAATATTGTGAAGCAACACTTGAAGAATCTAAAGCAGAGGCAAATGTTCCATAACCTGATGATGAAGAGGATGTGATGGCAGGAAATAGTACCGTGCATGCTACGATGCGTAGCGTCAGGTTGAGTGACGACCACAAGAAGGCATTCGCGTTGACGATGTTGACGCCCTGGTACGCGACGTCGATGTGCAGAATAGTGCTATTCGTAACTTCGACAATCACATTCCGCCGGGAAACGTTTAGTACTAATGCAGCTGCACGCAAACCATGGCAGTTTTCAACGAATACAACACCTGAGTGATCGTCGGCCCCCCAACGCGATGTATTGCCATCGATCTGCACCGGTGGCAGGAAATAGTACCGTGCATGCTACGATGCGTAGCGTCAGGTTGAGTGATGACCACACGAAGCTATTCGCGTTGACGATGTTGACGCCCTGGTACGCGACGTCGATGTGCAGAATCGTGCTGTTCGTAACTTCGACAATCACATTACGCCGGGAAATGTTTAGTACTAATGCAGTTGCACGCAAACCTTGGCAGTTTTCAACGAATACAACACCCGAGTGATCGTCGGGCCCCCAACGCGATGTATTGCTATCGATCTGCACCGGACCGGTCGAATTTGATTCAGGGCACGGAATTTGTACCGCCGCGTCGCAGCAACAAGAAAATAATGCAACTACTAAAAATAGTGTGACTGAGGTTCCACTGGTTGCAATCGTTGCCATACAGTACTTACTGTACGTTGCAACTTTTGAATGTTTCTGCTTCTAAACGATTTTCTATCTCTTGAGCAAGCAAGAGTAAGGCGAAAAATGACAAACGCAACACACAAGTGTAACGACATAACTGAGCAACAAAAATATCGTCATAATTATTGAATATTGGATGGCTTGCCCTTGATTCAATTTGGGACCAATAGGAGGTTGAGTGACGACAACACAACGCACATCCCCCCTCCCCTTCGACCGGTGCTTATCGAGGGGAGTCACCCTTTTGACGAACTTCAATCGGATAGCTTTGGATACTGGGGTAGTCGTACAGACGCTTGTGGTCTTCCAGCTTATGCTTCCCGCTCCACAAGTCAACGCTGTTGGGGTCGATGCCTTTTTCCTTGGCGAGTTCCTGCTTCACTTCCCATACGTACTTCATTGGATCAATCATCTTGCGATGTGCGTTGGGATAGGGATCGTGTGCAATGTTGGTCTCGGTAGTATTCGGTGTCTGCTGCTGTTGCTGGTATTGCTGCTGGTGATATTGGGGTCGAGGTGGTGGCGGTGGTTGTTGAGTGGTGTTGTACTGTTGCTGTGAGGATGCCGACGAAGATGTTGTTTTGGGTGGGGCCTGAGATTTCGAGGCAATCTTGCCTGACAACACATCACGATAACGTTGACGCAGCGACTTCGCATCTAAACAATCTGAGAAGTTCACACCACGCTCAAACAAGTCTTTCGTGATGTCGGTGATGGAAATATTGTCAGCAGGGGAGGAATCACTAGCACCGCTGCTAGTCTCCTCCTCAATCTCGATGTCGATGCTCTCGACTTCAATCTCTTCAGAGGGCTGGGAAGCGGCAGCAGATTTCTTTTGCTGTAGTGGTTTGTCGCTCGAGCGGATCACTTCACCTTCAACGACCTCCGATGTCTTGGAGGGTTTGGGCGGTGGCGTTTTTGGAGCCGCAGTAGGCGCAGCGGGTTGCTCACTATTCATGTGCTCCAAGCGCTGAGCAATGGGGGGCACGTCGCAGTCAAAGTCCAAGGAAGAACCTTTCTTTGCCGTATTCGTGGTGCTGGAAGTCTGTGTCGTTGTTGCACCAGACCCTCCTTGTGAGACAGCATCAGTTCCCCACATCAGTTTAAGGATTCCATCAATCTCACCTTGAATCGCCCGGGCTTCACTTTGCAGGTTCGACAATCGAGCATGGTACGCCTTCAGCGACGCACTAAGTGTGGCAGTTTTTCCTTTAAACTTGGAATCATCCACTTGTAGTGTCTTCAGGCCGTCTTGGAGTTGCTTCGAGACTCCACGAGACGCCTCCGCCATATCACTCAGATCCAGCGATTGACCCTTCGCTTCTTCTCTCACTTGTGTCAGCTGCTTCGTGAGGGCTTCACGCTGCTCTTTGCCAATGTTAAGAGCGCAAAACCGCATTGCGTTCCACACTTGCAATTCGCAAGTCGGCCTCAATGGTACACCGAAACGCTTTAGCATCGTATGATTTTTCTTCTCGTTCCTCAATTCGCGACAAAAGAGTTGAAGGTTTGAACAAATTGTTACAGAAGTAACAGAAAAAGTATTTTTTTGAACAACCTTTTTCTTTCTTTTGATGTTCTCGCTGACGGTTTTCAGTAAAACACTGCTGGTTGTCAGTTTCTTGATCCCAATCCGGTCGTTCAGGTTAGTTCCATTTGTCTGCTTCCTTTCGTCCCAAGAACTGCACGCATCCGCACTTTTTCTTCAAAAAAAGCGGTGATCTAAGTTAAGTGCTGTGGGCGACGGAAGAGGATGGGGCGAGCTGATTCTTATTTTTGCGTAGCAACTTCATCAAATGACGACGAAGTTCATGCAACGCTGTGGAAGCAGCGTTTGTTTCAGAAGGGGAGGGGAATACATGACGACGCGTTATGTAACAAAAAAGATGGCCACGATGGACAACAAATCACACAAGGGAAACCCGCCACCAAAGTATTCAAGTGAAATCAATCTTTCCCGTGTCATACCACGTAGCGAATGAAACGTTTCTACTTTTGACAAAATTCCATTGCCTTGTTTCTTCGCTTTGTGTCTACAACAGGAGGGAAAGCACTTGAACGGTGCTACTCAACGTTTGAGCGGGTTGAGGTGCGACAGCAAAGGCGCACTACGTACTCGAATCTATCACAAGGAAAGGCAGGAAACACATCTCATCCCTGAAGAAGTCGGAATGGAGTTGTAAACGAAGGATAATAAAATAAAATAAAATCAGGAGCGTCATAACGAAAAACAATGCAACAACAAAACTCTTCAACATCAAAACTCTTCAATCTTTCAAGAATTTGAGTTGGGGTTGTAAATGAGGGATAAACGAAAAAAAAGAAAAAAATCAGGAGCGTCATTACAAATCTTGAATTAAAGAAAGTCCTCTGTTTTCCCTGGAGGCGGAGGAGCACCCATCACCACCGGCAGCGGTGGGGCTATGTACGACGTACCTTGACGCGGAGTCATGTGCGCACGGTAGTACCAACCCCACAAGCTGTGCAACAACCCGAATTTATCAGATTGTGCTCGTGGAAGGGTGTAGAAGTAGAATTGCATGACCAAGAACCCCAGAGCAAGGTTAAAGTCACGAGGGTCAAGAACATTCTGATTGAATGTTCCACGGAATGTCAAGTCGAACGCTGTGGCTTTGGACAGGTCGTTTGGCGTATCTGCACTCTCTGTCATCATTATTTTGCAGCAAGCATTTTTGTGGGCACTCACGCGCCAATTTCCAAGCGCGTTGATGTCACTGTAGAACGTTGGATGACGGTAGTCAATCTGGATCTCGTCGCCGATAATGCTGTACTGTGGCTCACCAAACGCAGAGCGAAGAACGTACGAGTAGTTCACCAATAAAAGGGAGCGCATTTCCACCAAGGTTCGCATTGCCCACGATGTGTAGTGCCACTCACTCTCGCAGCACGACTTCAGACAGTGCTTCAATTCAAAGCAGCAGATTCTGCAGGGCGCAAAACACGTGAGGCACAGCGCAGTCATGTTGCATTCAATGAGCTGACCACTGTATTCCCAAAAGCGAATTTGATAATTTTCTTCTTCACCAGGTGCGGTGCCAACAAATCCGGTGCGCCAAGGGCCGCAAAAGACGGAGCAGGGCATGTAGCGGTAGCTCATGACTTCACCAGTGGACCACTCGAGGTTCTTGCGGTGCTGCAAGGAGCAGATCGGGTTGGATATTTTCCCTTTCATTTGTCCGCTTGGGAGGTTGACGGTGACCTCATGGCCACAGCAAGGCGCACAGGGGGAGTTGGAGATTTCACCAGTTGCGAACGCAGGTCCGAACAAATCCGCGGCGAGATCAAACACGAAAGGTTGAGTGCATGCGCAACAGCCAGTTGGAGGACGGCGTGGTCGCAACGATAACGTGTGTGTCATTGGCCCAAAAAAGAATGTTTGAAGATCCATTTGATGGTCCGCCGGTACTGGAATACGAAGGGCAGCATGTCCAGAGAGGTCCTCGTTCCACACCTTTTCCTTGTTATCACCAACTTGATCGGCAGCGTTGAACTTGTACTGCACAGTAGCAAGGGAGGGGATGTACTTCGTACGACAGATGTCGTGTGAGTTCATGCCTCCAATCATCGGTGCTTGGAGCATTGTGAGCAGCACTGGTCGGAGAAAACTGAATGCGAGAGGAAAAAAAAAATGAACGCGAAGAAAAACTGAAGCCACGATCATATGTGAGAAGGGGACACAAGTAACGGAAGCGTCTCAAATCCGATAAAGCGTTCTCAAATTGATCTTATCACGTATGCTTGCGCGCCAAGCACGCGAGGCACCATTTTGCAGGTAAATAATACCAAACACAACGATCGCAGCTGCTGGAAAAATCCACAGCAAAAAAAATCCACAAGAACAAAAAAAAAAGCGGTACGAATGGAACACACAACAAAAAAGGAAAGCGTAAATAAATGGGCGCCCTCGCTACATTTGAGGTGGTGGAGGGGCAGCAAAAGCCGGTGGGGCCATGTACTGTGGCGCTCCAGACATGCGAGGTCGCATCAGAGATCGCGTCCAGCGAAGACCAAGCCCCTGCTGCACCCGCAGGTTGCGACTTTGCGCCCGGAGGAGTTGGTAGTTGAAATTTTTCAAAATCAGATAGCCAAGTGCGAGGTTGAAGTCCTTTGGATCAAGTACATTTTGATTGAACGTACCACGGAATGAAAGATCAAATCCGGTTGCTAGCGATAAATCTTGTGGAACATCAGCGCCCTCTGTCATGATGTACCGACAGCAACCTGTGCGGTGGGAGCTTGCTCGCCAATTTCCAAGGGCGTTGATATCCGATGGATTTGTTTGGCTCATGTATCGAACGTAGATGTCATCACCAAGCCATTCGTACGTTGGCTCGCCGAATGCAGAATGAAGGGCGAACGAGTACTGGGACAGCAAGATGGCTCGAATTTCCGTCAGCGACCATAGATGCCACGACGTGTAATGCAAACGTTCATGACAATCGCAGCAATGGCGACACTCGAAGCAGCACATTTTGCACGGTAGAAAGCACGCAAGGCATAGTGCGTTGAGGTTGCAATCGTAGTATCCTCCATTCACGTCCCAATAGCGAACTTGATAGTTTTCTTCTTCTCCTGGCGCTGTGCCAATGTACCCGGAGCGCCAAGGGCCACACATGACACACATCGGTGGGAGACGATTGCCCATGACTTCTCCCGAGGCCCATTGGAGGTTTCGAGCGGGTTGACACGTACAACACGCATCGGAGATGGTGCCTCGCATTTCACCAGAAGGGAGGCCAACGAATACTTCGTGCGTGTTGGAGCACAGAGACCGATTCACCACACCTGTAGCAAATGGAGGACTGAACAGATCGTTGGCAATATCAAAACCGATGGGGTAGGAGCAGGCACAGCATCCAGGCACAATGGGCCGCTTTGGGCGAAGGGTGAGTGAGTGCGTCATGGGCCCAAAAAAGAACGTTTGAAGATCCATTTGGGAATCTGCTGGGACAGGAATACGGAGCGACGCAAGACCACTGCGGTCAATATCCCAAACTTTCTCCAAGAAAATACCGTCACCTGCTTGTTCACTTGCACCAAACGTCATTCGCGTTGTCGCTAGCGATGGAATGTATTTGGTGCGAGCAAAGTCTGACGGTTTCATGCCCGCAAGAGGCGAGGAAAAACCACCCGGAGGGTATTGGTCGCCCGTTAGTGGCTGGTTCATCGTAAAGGGTGCTGATAAAGGGCTTTTTATTTTTTTTGTTATTATTGCGACACTTGTCTTGCTCACTAATCCGCAAGTAAGAATGAGATACAAACGTGGATCATCATTGAGACAGTGCAGGTGTAATTTCACTTCAGCTCACTCTGCTCTCGCTTTTTTGTTCGCCTCTCTACAGTTTGACATATTCTACAGTTTGGGTTCCATTGTAGCACCTTACACATTATGCATTGCCCGCTTCTCACACTCACATGACGATAGAGATGGGAATGATATCGGTTCCAATGGCAACTCCATCGCCACTTCCGGACTGCAGCGAGCTCGGTAGTATTGTTTGTATTCGCAATGCGATGCACCTCCGGCTGCCCTTGACATATTCTGCAAGTGCTGATGGGAGTGGTACAGGCCCAGCGGGTGCAGCTGGGCTTGCTGTGGTGCCTTTCTTTGGCTTGGCTCCGCTAGAGGCGGCTTTACCTCCTCCAAGGTCGCCTGTAACGAGGCTGCTATCCAGAGTCGCATTCGGGTCACCCCCCTCATCGCGGAACTCATACACAAGGGCGCCAAGAATGTCTAACACAAGTTGGTGAGGCACTTGGCGAGTCGACGAGAATGTGAGCACCATGCGTTGAAAGTCCGACGACACATCATACCGACACACTTCAACGCCCTTGCCTGTCCAAACAATGGAATGAGCGGTTCGTCCTGCGCCGCCGAAGGAAAGATGCTGAGGGAGCGTCTTCACGTACATGCGGTCATACCATGGGAAGGAATTCGTCGGCCGTGGTAGAACTTGTGGGAGAGAGACCGGATCAGTGTCGAAAAGGTTCTGAAATAAGGTGCCCTCTGCAGGAACATTGTGAATGAGCTCTGCGACAATAACGAGACCTCGTGTTGTAGAGCCTGATGCCGATGAGCCCGAGCCACCTGCAGAGATGGCCGACCAGCCAACGCCGTTGCGGCACACCGGCACGGTTTGCCCCAAAACGCGGCAGTCGACGAATCTGCCGGAGTATCCTACTGGGAATGTGAAGGGAAATGGCCGCACAGTGGTTTGCACGTGCAGCATCGACGGCGCAGGTTGCGAGGCGTAAATTCGTAGTGTGATTTCTAAAAGTCGAGCTCGACCAACTGACAGTGGATCTTCCGATGAATACGCGATGCGGCGCAAAATAAACTGTGCCACTGAGGCCGGGCATTGTGAGAACTTCACCACCAGCTTGCTGCCACCCATGAGCCCGCGACCAGTTTCCACCCACGCCACTTCTTCGTCGTCCACAATAATTGTCCTGCTTTCTACAGCATAGCGCACCGTTGTCGGCCCAAGGCTTTCTGCGGAGACTCCAGTCGCTATGAGGTCATACACGCCACCGATGCCCATGCAGAGTTGATCACTTGTGGTTGGGTCCACCACCATCGCCGTAATTTCAGCTTCCTTTCCCAAAATAGTGTCCATTGCAAGGTCTCCGATGCTGACATCAGGGATTACAAGTGCGGGGTGCTGCAGGAACACGTCCATGGAGTCTGCGTTGGTGGACAAGGAGCCTATCGGTTCTCCAGACTCCACTAAGATGCGAACTGCGACAGTGGCCGCGAGCTCCGCAGAGAAACGCCATTTGACAATTGCAGATCGTGTTGTGAGAATAGGGTCAAATGCATCTGTCCGAAAGAGTACCTTGGACAGAAGGATGGGAATGCACGCTGCTGGAAGAATGTCATGGCCTCGAGTGATGGTTTCATCAGCAAGTTGCAGTTCAATCAGCTTTTCTGACTCCTTCAGCACCTTGGCAAACACGACGCCCTCGTAGCCTGGCGTGGGGGTCACTGGGAGGTTTTCGAGCCCTAGCGAGGCTGCAAATGGAGTTGTGCGCTGCGAGGTCACAGAGGCAAAGATGGTTTCGGCGTACTGGCAGTGGAAGGAGATGTACTTTGCACCGCCACGCTGTTCTACAAAAATTAACGATCCGTCTTCGCTTACATCAAGGACAAGGCGTTCATCGAATGCGCGAGTGTCTAAGGTTATCGTGAGTGTTTGCCCCAACTCCGACGACGGAGCAATCCCAACCAGCACCTTCGGAAACAGTGGAACCTGCTTGCTGTCTTGGTGACGAAGTTTGGCGGTTTCATAAAGTGGTAGGGTGTACATGAGCGGCGGTGCCACCTGTACGTCCAGAACGTGACGTGTATCCACCACCCCATCTCCGTCCATAGCATTGAAACGAAGCAAAAGTTGACGGTTGTGCAGCTGGCGAGGGAATCTCTCGTCATGGCGGAACCCAACCTGACGAAGCACCTGCGAACAGATGTTGAGAGGAAGATCGGCTGCGAACACAAAGGAGAATACAGGATTGGGCACGCCGCACGTGAGGGTACCGCTACCAATGTCCATTTCGTCAGAGGAGCCTGGAGCTTCATAACGGACGTGGTAACGACGCAGCTCACCTTCTCGGTTGAGGGGTTCGACGAATTCAACGATTTTGAGGGGAGCAGGAAGAAGTTGCAGGTGCTTCGGCACGTTGTCACTCAGGAATACGATTTTATCTTCTTGCGAGAATCCTGCTAGAGATTCTACTCTCAAGTACGCAGCTTCTCCCGTGGCTTCGGTATCTTCGTCTTCGATTGTGCCATGGGGCAGAAGAATAAGGGAATCTTTGACGTAGCCTTCCGATCCGGCGCGCCACACAAACGGGCCCGCAGGAATATTTTCGAATGTTGAGGGTAAATTCTTGGGCGTCACTTCTACGGTCACTGCACACTGCTGCCGATGTCCGAACATGTCGGTGATGGCAACGCGAAGAATAATCCGTTCGTCCACTTCAAGGGGAGGCGACTGTTGTTGTTGTTGTTGGAGGTGCGTGGGGGAGGCACCTCGCGTAGCAGTGGAGGCAGCGGCAGCCGACGGTGATGACGGGGGCGATGCTGAGCCAAACGATCTTGGTGAGCTATTTTGCGTCTTGGTGGGTGTGGAGTGGTTTGTTGGGCTAGCAGTGCCTTCTGCAACCTCTGAGGATTCTTCTGAGGTTGGGAATCCTGGATTCACTACAAGATTCTTAAGAACTTCCGCCAAATGTTTCCCTTTGACTTGCAACGTCGACCCGACCACGTCCCGGCGCTTGGTTCCAAACAAAATCGACAATGTTGATAAAGACACAAACGTTGGCCCGACGCGTGCAAAGTTCGTCTCTGTGTCCACTTCATTATCGTTCCCCTCCACTTCAGCGTCACTGCCACTTTCTTCTAACGTGACCGATCTGAGCGAGGAGCCTGTTGCGGAGAGAATAGTGGCAATTGTGGACAGAGGCGCGTTGCGCGTGAGGGGTGCGAGCAGCTGCGGGGGGTTCTTGGAGGAGTTGTCCGCTGACTGCGGCGCCCATTGATACACATTGTCTCCAATGGCATAGCTTCCTTCTGATCCAGACCACGAGAGTGTGGACATCTTCAACTGCAATTCATCTGCGTTGTTTGCTGCGATTTCGGAGACGGCTCTGGGTGATGGGGCGTCTACAACGTCTGACTCTTCTGTGGTCTCTTCTGGATTTTGTTCATCAGGCAAAATGACTTCGACAATTTGCGTAGAGTGAGCGCGAATGCCAAGAGCCCACGGCTTCTTCCCTGAATCCCAGCGGATTGATCCGCTTTCATCAGTTGCCACATTGAGTGAGGAGACAGTGGCATTAAACGACTGATGTCTCCCGGCGGCAGCGGAACCGTTGGGACCGGCTGATTTCGCATCCACGTGAGAAAAGCATGATAATTCTACCACTGCGCCATCGAAGGAACTATCTCGACCGCTTCCATGCGATAGGTAGTGAAGGGCGGGAGCAAGCAACTTGGATGCGAGCAGCATGGGAACCACGGGGGCTCCTAATGGGCCATCTTCGCCCGGCAAGTGTAACACTTGCGTGTTCCCCGATGCAACAAGTTGGGCAATCTTGTCAGCCGTAGACTCAAGCCGTGGCAGTGTTGCGATGTCGTTTCGACAGAGCGCTTCTGGACACGTGAGCATAGCAGACTGTGTGCAGACAACGTGCACGGCGATGCGGAGTGGACCCACTGCAGGTGCCAGGAGTTGTGCTGCCACCGATGGAGGTGTTGCGGCGATTGCCGTGCTCCCGCTTACTGTTGCTCCAGGGAACTCACTGTTACGAGGACCTTTCCCCTTGAGTGGGCTCCCGTTTGGGCTGGCAGCACCTGCAGCGCCACCCTTCTCAGGTACACTTCCAGTGCCGAGTGCGATTTCAAGCATGATGATTTTGCTGATTCCATCAGCAGAAGGCGGAACAGTGGTTGAATAGGACAGCGATCGCACTACGGCAAGGATTGTACCGAATCGACAGTTTTCATTAAAATCGACCACAAGACTTGGCCGCAGTTTGCCTTCAAGCGACGAGATGTGTCGCACGTACCCTACATGCACAAGTGCGGATTCATCCGTGCTGTGCATGGACCACATCAGCTTCCGTGCAACACCACCACTACCACGATTGTTGCCACCGCCAGTCCCCGAGGCAGCACCACTGGACGCAGTGGCAACGACAAGTAGACCAAAGGGATTTTTTGCTGACCGAGACTCAAGCTCAAGACGATCCCATAGGTAGGTGCTGTCGCCTGAAATGGAGCACCGCAGTGCTCCTGCACCAATCAGTGTCGTTTCTGACGCGCTGAGGCCAATCTTTCCGCCGAGCTCGATCTTGAAATACCTGAATGGGAATGTGACATCAGGCTCCAAATACGAGCGAAGATGCTCAGGAGTTGGTTGATGAGAGTCAATGAATTTTTGTTGAAGGTTGCGAATGTCGTCAACGCCGCTCCACGAGCCAAATGTCGTTGCTGCGTTGCCGCTGTTCACCACGTCCATCCTAACCGTGGATGCAGACCCACCAAATTTCTTGTGCAGGACAACCGTCACTTCTATGGCACGTCGCTGAGTACTTGCCGACGTTGTCGAAAAGTAAATACGACTCAGGAAATTATGAAGTAGGAGTGGAGAGACGTACTGCGGTGACGCAGCGGTGGGCTGCCAGTAGCTTGGTGCCTCCAAAATGGAAAACCAGATATCTTTGGTGGACGTTGGGTACACAGGAATGATCTTCCCGTAGGCTAACCGTGCACAGACAAAAGGATCGACAACGCTTGCAAGTGCCGGGGGCGGGGTGTACTTCACTTCATCACGCTTCAGTGAGAACTCTTCATTAGGGACAAATTGGAGTGTGTCTTCACTGGCACTGCCATCAAGCAGCCGGAACCGAACCACCGCCCCTTGGAAATCAGCGTCGAGGGGGAGCAACTTTGCCACCCCAGCTTGTGAGAGAACGCTCCCCCACCAAGTACTACAAAGTGATAGACCACCACGCGTGGTAGGTAGGAGCTGCGTGAGGATTTTGGGAGCTTCTTTGCTCGCTTTCCCCTCTTTTCCACCCGGAGCAGGTCCAGCGGGACGTTGATCATGAAATAGAACTCCACGTGTTGCACCTTGGAACAGCAGTGACATGGGAGACGCGAGACACAGCAATGGTGCTGCGGGGGCCACGTTGACGGAGATCACGAGCCGATACGACGTGAGCCCCAGCGTTGGGGATCCACCACTGACGGTTTGACTAACGGACAAGGCAACGGAGCGATTGCCAGTGAGGGCAGCCGCAGAGGCAAATGCGGAAATGGCAGGCTTCGCTGAGGTAGGAAGGGCTGCGGTTGATTGTCGGCGCTTGACAGGAGCTTGGAAGTGAATTTCAATGTCGATACGCCGCGGTGTTGTGGGCACTGTTTCCACAGCACCAGGTACGAACACGAGCGATTGAATGATGCGCTCCAGCTGCTTCGCGTTGTCCCTTTCAATTTGGGGAAGTGCCATGCTGAGGAGCACAACTCCGTCTTCTCCATGCTGCTCTTCTGACATGGCAGCGCGGGTTTGCGCCCAGTCAGTGTATGTGACGCAGTTTTCGAGACTTGGAACGCCACTGCAGGACTCAATCGTTCCTAGAGGCACATTTTCTTCGTCGTAGATTGTGCCTTCCACGGTTCGTAGACTTGGGTACAGAAGCTGCTGGGCCAAGACTCTACTATCGGCAGCTGGTGCGTCGAGGCCACCGAGCGCCCCGTTGCTACTTCCCTTGGCGCCCCCAGCTTTGCCAGCCGCGGGGATGGGTCCGGATTGCAACGTCAACATCGCGCTGGCTGACTTGTCTCTAATGGTATGAACATTCGAAGAGAGCAGCTGCACTTCATCGCCCGGCGAGCCACCTCCACGCAGTCGTACAACGATGGCAACGTTCGTCAGCGCTTGCGACGTGTAATGACGGTTGTCCATCTTGCGGCGGAACATGATCCCAGGGCACAAGGTCACGCCGGGTGAGCTGTACGGAGCAGCTAAATTAAGTGTAAGTCGCGTGACGCCAGTTGCAGCAGCAGACCGCAGCTTGTACAAACGTGGCGAGCCGGCACCGGATGACTGCTGCATAGGATCGGTTGCTTTCACGGGAGCAGCACTACCTAACGGGGTCGAAGTGAGGTCCGAAGTGCTGTTATCGTTTGCTGTTTCCTTCAATGCGTCTTGTAACGAGCGCAGGTACCGTTTTCCGTAGTTTGCAGGGCCTAACGAGTCATCAGTGGTAAGCAGCACCATGGGGGTCAGGATCTCATCCCACAATTGCTGACGGAGGAGCTGCAGCAAACGAAATGCTGTGCTCTCATCCAGCTCGATATTATGACGACCCTCAGCTTCTGAGGAAATGTAGGGCTGCTGCTGAAGCCAGCAGTGCTGCTTCCAACGCTCAAACTCACGTTGCTTGCGCTGATTGGTCGCCTCTGTTGCTGCTTTACGATCATCCAAGATGGACATACGCATTTGGTTGCGGATCGTTTGATCGTCGCCTCTAATGGTGTTGCGTGATGTAGACTCCTCGTCATCCACAGCTCTCCGTTGATGATGGTGGAACGTCTCCATCTCACGGATTGCTGCGAGTCGCGCTTCTTGTTTTCGCCTGGCCTCACGAGCGATATCGCTCAAGATTCCTTGTTTGATGGCATCAATTTCGCCGAAGGCGATATCCTCGGTGTCGCAAACACGGTACCGCTGTTTCCTTTCCGTGTTCATGAGATTGTTGACTTGTTGCTCTTGATCGGCACGCCAAGCACTGAAAGCAGTGACATACCGTAGCGTCACAATTCGTTCCGACTTCTCGAGCTGGAGGACAGAGGTTCGTTCGGATGTGGTGATTCGAGTCAAGAACGCACGAACACGAGACTCGCATTCATAGATAAACGTTTCCACGATGTCGCACCTCTGTTCTTGCTCTTCGCGGAAGTTAGTGGTAAATAGCTTTGTGAAATGAAGGAGTGTGATGTTGCTCCACATGGCATGTGCAAGGCGACGCCGCAACTTCCGTTCTAGATCTTCGACGTTGGTCCGCTCTTTTCGCTCGCTGTGGTTGGCGATTTCCTTCTCGCGAGCAAACAACTCATCTTCTTGGCGGCGGGCAAGTACACGAGCTTCACGGAGCCTTTTCTTCTGGGCGGCTTCCCTCTCGGTGCGGGTGTCTTTTTCAACCTGTCGCATTCGCAAAAGTGCCCATTTTCTTTCAGATTGAAAGGCAAGCTCCTTTTGCTCTTTTTCTAACGTTTCTTCATATGTACGCACTTCGGTCAGTTGATCTACCATGAACTGGGTGCCGCAGTGTTGATATCGGTCGAGGATGGCCTGTTGCTTCTGCAATTTGCTGACACTTCCAGTAGAGCTGTTGTGATGCTGACTGCTGGACTGACGTGTTGGACTTCGCTCTCCGCTTGCGTCAATCGTAGTCATAGCGTGGATGTTGCGTAGTGGGTGAAAGGACGAAATATCATTTGGCCTGTCGCCAGGGTAGTACCGAAGCGTCTGTTGAAAACTTATCGTCCCATTGGCCAAAGCGGATTCAACAGGCGTGCGATCGAAGTTGATAGCACCAACGACGTTGCTGGCTCCTTGTGGTTGTGCCGCCGAGATGGGCTCTGCACTTTGTGGCCTTGACTTTGGAAGGCGCCGAAGGAGTTGACTGAGACGAGTTTCAATCGGCAACGGTTGGCTGCTGTCGTGAGATCTTGTAGCGGCGCTTGCACGCTGTCGGGCCTCCGGCAAATTTTGATACAGTGGCGAACGAAGCACCTGCGGAGGAGGCGACTTTTGTGGAGCGCGGTCAACGCGCTGCGATTGATCCCACATGAATGCGATTCTTATCGAGCTGTCTGTTCGACTTTTCCAAATCTAATCTATGTTACAAAAAAAAAGAAGGTTGGCAGCGATTTTTTTGGGGGGTGCGTGCTTGGACATACAAACACTAACGAAATCAATTCTTTCCATTCGACAATGTCACTGAAACTCACAACGAAACAAAACAAAATTACACGCACTTCTGTTCTTCTGATTAGACTTCATTCGAATTGCACATAACTCTCTCTCTGTTGTACAAAAATATTTGGTTGTGATGTTTCCGTTACCACTTTCTTCTTACGCAGCGATGACTTCTGTGGCGGCTTCGATCGGAGTTCCAGCGATATTATGCTTTGCGAGGAACGCAAGACGAGCGTCAGATGTGTAGAGCACCTTCACGGTCAAAGAACAGGTGGGGCATTGTGCGATGTCTTTCCCATTCAGCAAGTCGTCCAGCAGCATTTCGAACAGGTCTCCACAGGGACATGGGTACTGCAGGCGCTGGTTCTCTGCATCATACGTCAGCTCATCGAGCTCAACTTCTTCATACTCATACATCTCGTTGTCAAGAAAGTGATCCCTGATGCCCAGCAAAGCAAACAAAGAAAAAAAAGCTTTAAATCTTAACTGAGCACGTACTTGCTCGTTGATTTAGTCAATGAATACTCCTGTTTCGTTGCTTTGAACGGCAAAACAAAAATCTGAGCAGTTCACGTCAAACTGCAGCGGTCTTGCCATCCTTCAACTTCTCTGGGAAGACGGGCATCTGAAACCAGTTTGGTGGATACCACCCGTACCTCAGGAACACAAACCAGTGCATCACTTCCAGCCCAAACCACTGGACGTACGCACCTTGCAGCACCCCTCGAATATCTCTCCATTTTGTGTTATTCCACATATGCTCGTTACGCCGAACAAGCAACTTATGCTCCTTCTTTTGTTGCTCGTCATGAACTTCCAACGTTGACGGCTCACCAGACTGCAGCAGCTTTGGCGTGGTCGCCTCCGCGGCACTAGACGGCCAGGATACTTCAGGCCACATGTGCCGCCAAGTGCTCATGATCACATTGAAACTGCTGTACCCATCGTAATGAGCTGTGATGGGGCGTCCGTACGCAACTTGACGTACGTTGTGTGCGACAACTGGGGCCTGCGTAAACACAGCACTGTAGCTGGGAATAGTTGGAATCGCCGCACAGTCTCCAAGGGCAAAAATATTTGGGTACTCACGATGCTGGTTTTTTTTTTACCCCTCGAATATCTCTCCATTTTGTGTTATTCCACATATGCTCGTTACGCCGAACAAGCAA
>CYKH01000105.1:2991-14983 GCA_001460835.1 Bodo saltans | reverse complement strand
AATTGAATTTCGCTTCACTTTTGATGTTGCAAACCTTGAAATGATCACTACTGATAAATGGCACTGGCAGCGCTTCGGCTGCTGTTGCGAGGGTTCAAGAGTTTCCGCATGTTTTTGGCGAGCAGTGTGTGAATGATGAGGGAACAACGTACTAACGTGCGCCATCCGCGTTCAACCTCGCTCCACGCGTCCAGATCGTTGATCAGCATTTGTCGCCGCAAACTTGAAGAATGGGGAAACTTGATGGTGTCAATTTCCAAATCCGCGCGATCGTCAAGAAACTCGCGCAGGAAGTTCACAGTTGATTCAACAGCTTCACTGTGTGCACTTGTTGCCTCCAAAACAGATTGCATGACGTCCACACTGTCGTTGTCGTCGACCATGATGTCGGGGATGCATAGCTGCAACCAGTCGCAAATTCCTTCGAAGACGGTGACAAGTTCAGTTCCAGCAAGTTTCAAGTGCTTCATTTGGTCCAGCAGGCTTTCACTTTTCGGGAAGGAGACTGGGACATCATCGATGGCGTCGTATGTGTCGCTGTCATCGTCGCTTTCTTCATCAGACTCCTCCTCGTTGGCAGCAGTATCGATCGTCTTGCTTTCTTTCCCCACCACAACTGTTTCAGCGTCACCTTCATTTGTTTTAGTTGTCGAGGGTTCTTCATTGTCGTCGCCGGCTTGCCCGACTTGCACGAATCGGCGCAAACGAATCTTTAGAAACGGTGCTTCGTCGATGTCTGTTGCATGCTTCATTTCTTCAGCGGTCAAAACATTGTTCGGGTTGTGCGCAGCAACGTTTTTCAAGGCCGCGTTGTAGCGAAGGCATCTTTCAGCAATGTTATCCAAGAAAAACCACATGTTCTCCGATAGTGTTTCTTGAGTTTCCCGAACAATGGGGTCAAGTTGAGGACCACTGGACGAATTGGATTGCGTCCACTTCAGCATTTCTCGCTCAGAATCCGTAGTGGTCCAATTTTCTCGTCGGCGTGCTGTCATATTCAATTTTTTGTATGTTCTTCGCAGTTGTCATGGACACGGACGTGAAACAGACAAAAGATTAAGCCACTAAGCCATCAGGAAAAAAAAAAGATACAAAGACCAGCGGAGTTGCTAGTAATTTCCTTGAAGACAAATGTTTTTTTTGATGTCGTTTTGGCAACTTGAGCTACTAATAGTAGACTGAAGCAGCGGCAGTGGAGACCTCGGAACCAGCTTCTTCCAGTGCAGGTAGGTTTTTCTTGAGGACTGAGTGTGTGATCAAGCACACGCGGATAAGCACTTTCCATGACTTCTGCACCTCATCCCACGTTTCAGCATCTTGTAATTCAAGTTGCATTTGCAGTGCTTTGCTTTCGGGAAGCTTTAACAGTTCCTTTTCGACTGCAGTTCTCGATTCGTGATACTTCTTGGGAAAGGCCACGATTGCACGTACGGTTTCAACGAAGGAGGCCACTTGCTCTAGAACGCCACCGAGAATTTCTGAAACAACACTATTCTCTTCGTTCAAGTTGGGCATGCTGAGTGCGAGCCAGTCTGTGACGTTGTCAAGGTCAACTGCCAAGTCCATTGCCGCTTTGCGGAGGTACTGAATTTCTTCAACAATTGCTTTGTTGGAGTCAAAGTAAAGCTCCACGACGTAGTGAGGTGCTAACTCCTCAGATTGCCCTTCATCACTTGCTTTGATCGCACACGTTGATACGTCAGCTTCAGCGCCCACAGCGTCGGCAACTGCGCGAACAAGGCCTTCTGTCACGATCATCGACGAGCGATTCAAACACGTGGAATTTGCCTCTTGCCGACCCTTAGCAATGCGAGCTTCTTCCACAAGTGCGTTTTCAGATAAACGCCGAAGGTTTGCTTCGTAATGTTCGACCAGGGGACCAATGTTGGCCATAAATGCATCACGTTTTTCCTCAAGGATTTTCTTTGCTGCAATAACGGCGGGATTCGGTGGGACGGTGGATTCACGGCGACGACGTCCTGCCATGTTTCAAAAAAAAAAAGCTGTTGATAGTGTCCTAAACAGGCAAAAAACAAACAACGACAGGCGAGGGGTATTCAATCCATTTCCCGTCAGTACTCAGCGCAACGTTATTCCACACGAAATAATACGATCTGACCCTGAAATGTACAAACACAAAATCAGCTTTGCACGACCATTGTCATGATGACAGCTTCGAAGCCAGTCGCACAACGTCCCTCGACAAATGTGAAAGTTGCGACTCAAGGTACGCAACGCGATCTGCAAGTGCTACCTCTCGAGGCGTCGGTGAACTTGGGTGATCTCCTGATAAACGCTGCTGCAAGTGCGTTGGAGAAACCATACTTTGCAACGGAGCCTCTGGGATTGACCATCCGGCACCTCCAACAAGCGGAGTGGAGGCGCTCATCGTTCCCGACACTTCTGGGAACAAATGATTTGATGATGCAACGTGAATGGGAACGTCATCGCTCACTCGAGTCCTCATTGATCTCCTTGGCACAAGTGTCTGCTGAGCAGATGATGCGTTGAGGAGGTGCATGCTTCTATCGAACACTGCGCCAATCAACGGCGGAGGAATATTGTTGGCAAAAACTTGCTCAGTGTGAAGAGGCACGAAGTGAAGGAAGTCTGACGTTCCGACTGCGTTGTTGATTGGAGAATTGAGATCCACTCCACTCATGGCGCGACTCTTGGCAAGGAACGTTGCAGGTGGTGATATAGAACTGAATTGAGTGCGTCGTCGCTGATCAACAGTGCCGATTTCTGGAGCCGTTGTCGTGGCAGGCTTCGAGTCACCAAGATATGAATCTTCAGGATCATCATTACGCACTACATCGGCGATGGCCTTCAATGCTGCTGGATCGATACCTTTCGCTAACATTTCGTCTTTCATTGCGATCAACAGTCCAGGAAATTTCTTCAGGATAAGAACAAACGATTCTTTGTCAAGCACCCAGAGATCGCAATAGGTGAGCGCTCGCACAGTTGCTTGTCGGATGTTGTTTGGGAGAAGGAGCGCAACTTCTCCAAAATAATCACCTCGAGATAACATCGCCACGGTCATTCCAGTGGCGATGATGACCGTGGCATAGCCGTGGGCGATAAGAAACATTTCACGACCGAAATCCCCGATGGAAACGATGTCAGTCATTGGTGAAACAACAGTTTGCACGAGCAACTCCGCAATTTTCATTTTGCAGTCATGAGTTGCTTTTGTGAAAAGCTTAACGGTGTTTACGGCGGCGACTTTTACATAGAGCAGGACTTCCCGTTGCATTGAGATAGGCAGCGTTTCTAGAGTAGAAAGCCTGCCAGACACATCGTCGCTCAAAGTGTGAAGCTGAAAACTCAATATTTCGGAGCTCACATCCTCGGGGACGCGAAAATGAACAAGAATGTTGAGAGTCTCTCGCATCGCTTCGACATTCATTGCGCTCACATCGTTTCGGAATACTGTCACAACGAGTTTACTAATAACAGCGGCTTGAACAAAAACACCAACAGCCATCAGCAACATATCGAAGACGATACCTTCAGTCCTTTCGAACGTAACATTTGGCCCGACACCGGATAGCATTGAGATGACTTGAACAAGTGCATTCACGTAGGTGTCGTACCTTGCGGTCGTGTAAAGTTCGACCTGAAGGTGCATCATGATGGTAATGATAGACTGAACGCCGACAACGGCGAGACACAAAATCCGCAGCATGGGCGCCCATAAAAAGTAGAATGTCACAAATGAGGGCGTGATAAGGTCTGACGCAGAAAACTGGAACATCCACAGGATACGGATCGGTTTGAGTAGTTTCAATGTCCTGAAGACAATAAACGTAGACAGGATTGGAGTTTTGGAGTCAAAAGGCCAAACTCCATCAGCCTTCGCTTCTTCGCAGAAGAAGTACAGAATCATATCCACCGGTAAAATGGACAGCAAGTCTATGGCGACGGCGATGTACGAGCCAGCAGTTTCAGCGTTTGAAAACGAAGTATTTCGCCCTGAATGGAATCTGCCAATGCCGTGCAGCTTCGTAAACGCAAGATCAACTAGCCATACAGCCCAAACGAACCACAACGCCGCATAAACACCGACTGGTTCGGTGTCGAAGAATGTGGTCGAGAAAATGGTCACCACAGTGAAGTGAAAGAGAATCGTGAAGTAGTGCACAATATCAAGTGCCTGGTGCGCTGTAGTGCTCAGGGCTCGTGCGCGCCTCACCAACGAGTCAATCCGCGACGAAATCACGAGACGGGACGATGCAACCGTCTTTGACGCTTCATCGTCAATATCAACGATGTGATCTAAGTGATCCATTTGATTCAATTCATCGGTCATTTTGTTGAGAAATCCTTTCACTTGTGATGTCGTGACGACAACTCGTGGCATGTTGATGCTGGGGGTAAGAGGCATCGATGATTGGGAATGGGAGGCTTGCATTCGTAGCTCCTCTGGAAGCGTAAGTCCACAGGCGAGGAAGACTTTCGAAGCCGCATCAGCGAGAACTCTACCCTCCGCATCGAAAGGAATTTGCGACATCACGCGGGCAATTCTAGAATTCTTTACACTTGCTTTGGCGTTCATGATGGGACGTAATGCCATGCGGATTCTTGAAATCACTCTGTCTTTCGTGCTCCTGCTGAGTGGCGATGGACCTTTGGAGGGCGGCGATCCTTGGCCATCATCTTGCGGCGATGTGGGCTCAGCAGCAATTTGTGGGTTGAGCACTGGTGGCGCGTCGTCGTCGGGTGGAATTTTGATCACGTCAATTACAACACCTGCGGGTTTTGCTGTGAAGCTTGTTGGGCGAACTCCCGCAATTGATGTAGACTCGTCGTGTTGCTGCGATGTTGCCGTATGATCCATCTCGGCATCGACCACAGATGGTGTGCCTGGCAGCACACTGGAGTCACTTGGCAAGAGCAACATCCTCCTCCTATTCTAACGTTTTGGTGATGTCAACGAGGTTCACCAGGATCCTACGAGTTACTTTGTAACAAAGTTTGTGTTTCCCTAAAAATTTTGTTGACAATTCTTCTTTTGCAAACTTGAGGGGAGATGAGAATGGGTGACTCCAAGCGTGAGATCGCTACGTCAGAACAAGCGCAACATAAATCGATAAAGCAATGTGAAATGCAGTGAGACACAAATTTGCAGGGTATCCAAGGTGCACTCTCGTTTTCTTACTCCAATGGATCCGGAAAGTCTGGTGGGAGCGGAGTTGGGTCCTCCAGCTGCACGAGAAGCCTCTCAACGGCCGCGAGCTGGGCACCTTCAACACGACCAATCAAGTGGCCATCTTTGAATCCGAGAAATGTTGGGACACTTCGAATGTCGTGCAATGCACTGACATCTTCGCATTCTTCGACGTTGAGCTTAAGAAACATCACTTTGGAATGTGTGGACGCTAACTTCTCAATCTCAGGGGCGACACGCTGGCAGGGCAAGCACCATGAAGTGTTGAAGTCAACAAGAATTGGTGACGATGACTGAACCGTTGATTGGAAATCTGGAAGTCGCCCAATAAATTGGGTTGGCACATTAGGTGACGCCACGGGTGCTGCAGAGGCGTCTTTTGAAGTAGATTGATGTCGTGCTGACATCTGTAACGCGGATGACCAGCAAACTGACTTCAGACGCCATGACGCGTACGACGAAAGCGAGTTTATCATTTGAAAGTTGACACTTTAGTCTGAAAAAGGACAAACTCATCGTTCAACAAAATGCAAACAATAACATCAGAAGCGCATCCACACAAGAAACACATCCTTTGATTCATAGTGTACAATTTAAGTAAACTGGAGGCAATGGTCAGCCACTTCGTCATAGCCGCGGAAGCCAGGGAGGGAGCTCTACTGCTTGCATCCTACGGTTTGTGTTGGCAGATGTTTTGGACAGTCGCGCGCCGGACATTGTGGAAAGCTGCAAGCGCGCCGGCACATCAGCAAACGATGTGCTGCTGGGACGCGCCATTGCTTGCACAGAGCTTGGTCTTGCGATAGACTGGCCACTTCGGCGGCGATCTAAAATACCCGGGGTTGCAGCACGGGAAGGGATAGAGGAAACGGCAAGGTGAGACGTCATGCTCGTCGAGGATAGCGGCCGCAGCACGGATGCTCGCGGTATCGGATCGGGTACCAACCGACATCGTGCTTCCTCTGTCACATCTCGTGTGAATGAACGAGAGCTTGAAGGCCGATCCACTCCAAGGTCTCCGTAAGTCTTGAGGCGCACTGGGTTCTGGACAGAGAACTGTTCTTGATTTTTTTCCCGTTGAGACTTGCGGTGGTCAGTTTGATTCACCACAGCGGCGGCCCCACCGCCACCATTAGTTGTCTCACCATCCACTGTCACTGGTGTACATTCAGCAAACGGATCTTTTCCTTGAAACACAAGCACTCCGGAAGGTGTGGTTCGAAGAAGCCGCTCACCCCGCTTACCTTGTGGTGATGAAGTGTTGGAAACGTCTACTGCGGCATCTTTGCTACCAATGTGTTTGAGGAATGAACGATCCCCGACGAGCGTCGACAGTTGCCCAAGAATCCACACTGATTCTTCTAGGGGAAGGGGGTGAGAGGGGTGCATGTCCTCCATGCTCTGATGGTGCTTCACAGAGTGCTGGCGAAGTGGACGATAGCGCCCCGCAGTTCCATCGCTACGTGACGTTGTCGGAGGAGTCGTTGACGTGGAGCTATTGTGATCGCCACCAGAGCCCTCCATGGTAGCTTCATCAAGTAGTGGCGTATCTGAGACACCAGCGGTTCCTCCTCGAAGCGATGAGAAGTGCGTTGTTCCGCGTCCCATCTTGGGACTTGATGCTTCACCAAAGCAGTGGTTGAATCCTTGTCCCTTCGGTGATGCAGCATTGCCGCCCATAGTTGACGCTTTGCGGTTTGGACTCGCAACCATGATGGATTTTGTGCGTCCCAGCGCCATCGACGACCCGGCGCCTGAGCGAAGCTTAGTGAGTGCACCCCCTCGGCCACCAAAGGCACTTGTTACTGTATTTTGAAGCTTCGCCAACGTCCCGTCAAACTGTTGTGCGTCTACTGTAGGGGGAAAGTAGTCCGGGGCGTCAGCGACGGATGTTAGCCCACTCCACATAAGCCCAAGGGAAGGCACTTCGAGGACATCCATCAACCCATCGGCCCTCCCAGCACATATGCTTGTGCTGTCAATTGTGGTAAAGCAAGTCACGGGCGAGTTCAGTTTCGTCATTCGAAGTGGGAATAGGCAGGCCTCTTTAAAGGCGTCTCGGTGAATACCAAGCAGAGATCTCAGAGATGCTCGAAGGGCAGTCGAAATGTCGAAAATCACAATCGATCCAGACTCCATCGCAACCACAATCAAATGAGCAGCAATTTCATTGGAATCGTCATCGTACAGCTGATGGTCGTCGTGGAAAGCGATGGAGCTTTCGGAGTCGAAGGAAGATTCCATCCGAATGGTTGCGTGGTGGGGCGAAATGGACGAAGCGGACGTTGCAGCGATGTTCATGGAAGCCGATGCTTGCGCATTACGTTCCTGAGCTGCCTTCATGGTTCTTAGCAGAATAATCTGAGGGTCAAGCACAAGTTGTTCTCGTGCTCGCTGGGAGGCGTACAACTGCTCCATGTCACGCTCAAAATCCGTGACACCAGTGGCACTACTCCCTTCGACGCCGTTTCCTTCAGCTCCTTCACTCGTCTCATGGCCGCTGGGTGACGTGGTGCTCCCTGCCCCAGCGTCAGAGCCTCCATCCTCACTTTGACGATCTTTTCGCCCTCCACCCTCTTCGCCTTGCATCACGAGCTGTTGCTGAATGGATCGTTCCTCAGCCGCCTCTTCATCTTCGTCGTCCTTCGCAAGGTCCGTCCCAACGCGCTCAAGTGCCGAGCTTCGTTCACTTTCAGGAAGTGCGCTATAGAGGATGCAACTGATGCTTCCATCAAACGATGAAAAAATATTCCACTGGGCAATTAATACAAGTGAGATAGGCGAGGTGTCAGCCGCTGCGCGATAGGGGGGATCCCTCTGAAGCGCATCTTGCAGGCCGATGATGCTGAGTGAGGTGTTGTCTGCGACAACAAACATGAACTGACGCTTATTGGGGACATGCTGGATGTCAACAATGCAGCGGCCTTTGGGAAGAAATTCTGTGTCTTCGCCTGAAAGAGTTGCTGCCACAGATTTCTTGCGGAATGAGCTTGCTCGGGTAGTGGCGCTGGCGAGAATGTCAGGGATAAAGACGGAGCCGATTTCGTGAAGTTTTGCAGAAACACCAACATCCGCGGATGAAAAGACGTGGACACGATGGCGACGATCTGCAGTGATGATCATGTACCACGGTTCATCCACCACAGTCAACAGTCCAGTGTCCATGCTATGGAATAGTTGTTGAACACGTTGCTGGAGACGCGATGAGGCACCTTGGGAGGCTGCTGCTTGTTGCTGTGAAGACGGGGCAAGGAGAACACCAATTCCATTGTCGCTACAAGAAATGCCAATCCCAGCGTGCCGCAAGAAACCGATACTTCGTACTGGACTGTTGTCATGGGCTCGAGGAAACCCTTCGAGCACTCCAGCTGTGGACACGTTAATGACCCATACGGACCCGCCTTTGTCTCCGATAAAACAACGATGGCCTAACATATCCATGCAAGCACATGTAATCGTTAGATTTTGTGCTGTGGGGTCGAGCTGAGCTGTAATGCGCTGTGTCTTCAGGTCCCAGTAGGCAATGGTTGGGCCACTAAGACTTACGAGCGATGGGCCGTGCTCTGCAACGTACACAGCACCAAGTGTTGCACCACGCTGGGCGACTGCGAATTCAATTGACTTTCCAACGCCACCAGCAGCACCGCTTTTTCCCTTTTCTACAATCGGAGCGCCATCCTCTACCACGTGAAAGGCACCAATGGAGATGCGGTCGGTGCAAAATAAATATCCATTCATTTCTAACAACCCCCTCCACGGTGATCGCGGGTCTTGCTTGTGCAGAATAAATGTTTGGAGGCACGTTAGTAGCTGCATGTGCCACACCTTAACCACACCGACGTAGTCAAGAGAAATACACTGAGGATTGCCACGCACGCAGCAGACACTGACAATGGGACTTGCGTGTGGTACAATTCGCGCTTCCAAGGTGAATGGTGTGTTGCCGCCCCCATGATCGATGGACCACAGCTCTGGATGAAATAAAACAGTTCCACAGCAAATGACATTTTGATGCTCGGAGATGCACATGCAATTCAAAATGTTCGAGGTGGTTCGAAACGTTCGAAGGGGGAAGCCTCCGGCGTACTGCGCTGATGTTGCAGACGACGATGTCACCGTGCAGAACACTTGGATGACACCATTCACGCATGCCGCCACAACAACATCACGCTCCTGACCGCAAACAATGGCCTGAATCGCAACACCTTTTTGGACGAAATGATTCGATAGCTGAAGTGGCGCTTTCGTTCGCTTGATGGCGTTCGTGCGGTGGAGTGTCCAGAACGTGATTCTACCTTCACGATCACCAGTGACGAGTCGCCTCCCAGGCGCATGCCATACCAATATTTGTGCTGAATCCACTAGCATCACTTTCTCCAAGTTTTTGTTGGACATGTCGAAGAAGTACAAGTCCGCACCGACAGTGGAGAAGCAAATGCCATTATCTGGCGGAATGTATTCTGCATCAATGATAAGGAGAATCTGAGGATCAGGGCTCCCTGGCTTCTTCATGTCCACCACTTTGGTTGTGAGAGTGTCGCTGCAGAAATGAAACAGTTGGCCGCTACCGTCCAAGATAAGCATAGCACTCGTGTTGCCAACTTGCTTCAGCTGCCGAGGCCGGTGTGAGGAGGTATGCACGTGATCTTTGATTTGATACCACTGCGGGAGTGCCAACGACGTTTCGCGTTGCATTTTCATGAACATGGTGCTATCAAGGAGGTAGGAGGTCAAGGTATCCCATGTGATCCCGCCTAGGCGCTGGGGGTCGCATAATCGAAACACCCGACGAAACTGAGTTCGATGCTGGCGCTCAAAGTCTGGGGTCATCACCTGTTGCAGCGCAATGGAAAGACGAGGAGGCGCAACAAAGTTTGTTGGTCCTCTCCTCCGGTTTGGACTTGTGTGCACTGTGCTTGTGGGGGAGTTCGGTGACGTAGATGCCTCGTCCATGTTGTCCCCGTCAAGAACGTCTTCAATGGGACTGCCTCCACCTTGTGTTCCTCGTGATTCAATCAGCTTCATTAGCACTATGTTCCACAGGGTCGAAATGAAGATATCCTCTCCTACCATTCCTTTCGGGATTGTATTCTTTTTTCCGGCACTACCTCCGCGGCTTCTCTTTTGCGACCCTACGAATGTTGGCGAGGGAGGATCATCTTTGCCTGCAGGGGATCGAGACCGAGCACCAAACGAAAAATTATCGACGACCAAGAGGCCTCCGGGACGATGAGGCTCGACGGGAGGTACTTCAGTTCCAACCAAGGAGTCCTGTGAGGGAGATCTACTTTCATGATCAACGTCATCAACGTCGTCATTGTCAAGCCCGCCTCGGCGCTTTTCACCGGACTTGCTTGTGCGAAGAAATACTTCTGATAAACGTTCCATGACACCAGGCCATTGAATCACAGCGCTGAAAAGCGGGGCTCGATCGAGGTGAGCGGCATCCGCAGCAGCATTGCGCTGCTTCAGAGATCGCCTCGATCCCCGCAAACGGTGCGACAGCTGCGTTTCTGCCTCACGATCGAGTTCTTCCTTCGTCCATTCTTTGTCCGCAGCTGCGCGCCGCTGCTGAGGGCGTCCAGCTGAAAACATGTGTAAGATCGATCTTTGTGGACGCTTTATGATAATGTGAAAAACATAAAAGGCAGAAGTTCACAAAGTCACGTCAACTCATCTCTGTTTACATGATTGAATGCAGCGACAATAGCTTTCGGCAGACGTGTCGATTGCACAGAAATCAAAAAAAAAAAAAAATGCAGCATGATATGTGCTTATGCAGTGGGGGCACTATCAAAAGGCGCTCCCAAGTGCGTGCTAACAACTGAGTGCCAACGTGTTGCATCCACTAGGCTTAATGCCCCGCTACCAAGCGGTCCGGACCCTTCAGCGAAAAAAAGTTGTTGCCATTCAGTGACAAGGCTATCACGGCAGTCTTCAATTTCACCTACCGGAGCACCGGCAAATCGTGCATCACCGCTAAGCGCATTTTCAAGCGCTCGTCCAACTTCAACAGTGACAATCACTAGCAACAACACTGCTCGATCCGTGTTGCGTTGCACTTCCAGTTGCTCGTGCATGGTATCCAGCAACCGATCGGCGCATCCGTCAACCGTGGTGAAGTCAGCGAAATCATCAGTGGCAGTGTACTCGACTCCCTCATCATTCTCGTAGTTGTGGGGTTCTCGGAAGCTGTTTTCGAACTGAAGAACTGCACTCCGCATCGTTTCCGATGCCATCTTCAGAACTTGATCGTCTTCGATGCGTCGCAAGAGTCGGCGCCACTCTAAAGCAGTTCGGGCATCGTTTGCTTCTTGCTCGGCTTGCTCAAACTCAATCCGCTTCTCAGCTGCCTTCTTGATAAGCTGAGCAACACGCTTCTCCTCGCTAATGATCGCGTCAAGGTGAATGTCAGCTTGTGTAATAGACATATGAAAGATTGGACCTCCTAAAAACCCAAACTAAAAACACAACAACACACAACTACAGCACATGCAACAATCAAGGCGTGCATCAACGATCTCAGGATAAAACGCAAATCTGCGAGTGTTTAGGGAACGCTAAACAACAAATAATGGAAACGTGCTTTGGTTTAGGAAAACCAAATGCAAACAAAAATGCAATTGGAAAAACTACTCGCAACACGATGGCAAGTGACGAAAATCTTCTCTTGCGCAACTTAAATTTCTGAATAGCGTGCGCTCCTGATGCTCACGGAGTGACATCAGGCCCTTCTTCCGCCTCAGCGTGAGCAGCGATAGGTGCTTCATCAGGTCGGGCACGTCAAGGCGGCCTAGATCCAAGCTTGAAAGCTGCGGC
>CYKH01000104.1:0-35385 GCA_001460835.1 Bodo saltans | reverse complement strand
AGATGCTCTCAGTGCCCCTTTCCTTCAGTTGGTTGAAGGAGACGAATAGAATGGCAGCTATGACCAACCCAGCGGCAAAGTAGATTCGAACGCCTGTTTTCATTGTGCTAGTCAACCTTTATTATTTTCCCCTCCAAAACCAAAGGGCAACCTTAAAGAGAATCGAGCGGCGCAATACGGAATCAAAGACATTCTGTCACAGTCGTACTCAGAATTTCGAGAGATGCAAGGAATCACGAGGAGAGGTTACAGGTCATTTTTTTTGTTACCAGCCAAATACACTCGCGCCACACAACGAATAGAAAGCAACGCACATCCCACACTATTTGTTTCACTTTTGATGCTGTTGCCAGATCTGCTTCAGCATCGAGGCGCGAATCACCTTGTCCACGGACGTTAGAATATCCACACCACTCACGTCTGCGTCTTCATCATCAGACATTGTTTGCGAGTCGTTGGCGCTTAGTTTCTTCAGCGGAGGGGGATGGTAGTGAATGCCAAGATACTTGCACACATGCTCACACACCCGATCATCAAGTGCGAATGACATCAACTCACATGCTGCACTGTGAGCGTTAGCGCTGAATTGATGTGCTCCTAAAGGACTCACCCCAGATACCACAGCGGCATCAGGAGGGAACGTCTGCCGACAGACCGCACAGCGGCAATCTAGCTCTGGTAGAATGGTATTGACATCATGCCACCCAGTGCAGGCGGGAACTGGACATGCAACTTGGATGGTGCGCTGCACGCCACGATACTCCTGAAGTAATTCCGATATGCTCTCTTCGATGACTTGTAGTAACTCATCGGCGCCACCGTTGGACCCTTCGAGTGCATCTGGCTTCAGAGGACTGGGTGGGTTCTGTGAGGCAACTTCAATACTGAAGAATTGAAGAATTTTTGGACCATCACGCTGAATCATGATTCTGCTCGAGCGGTTCTTGAGCCACATCGCGTCACGCCATCGGTTGTGGTCGTCATCAGCTTCAGGGAGCCGATACTCATCGTCATCAAAGTCTTCTTCGTCGTCCTCATTGGTTGGGGCGCGAGGACACCTCACGGTGATGACCTGCTGGTGCTGTTGCAGTCGACTTTGAAGGCGCCACCACATCTCGTTCGGAAGCATATTGAATTCGAACCGAACTTTGACACCACGCTGGAACATGATATCGAGGGACGACTTCAGCTGCGCAGGAATAGTGAACGGTGACAGTGAGGGCACAAAGTAGCGATGCACTTGCTCGGCTTGAATGACTTTGGTGCCTCGACGCGGGGTGCCAGGCGTCTCGTCAAGTAGAAGTTCCACGTCATCACACGGAACTTGAACAGCTTCAATAAGACCGAGCGCTGAGAGCAGTTGCAAGCACATATCAAAGTCGGCGTCTTCAGGGTCGCGCTTAAGGAAATCTGTCAAGCACTTGCGGAAAAGTACCTTTGCCAACGGAAGTCGGAGGAATCCCTTTTTCACCATGTGCATGTCAGCCTGCTCTGCTTGAGTGACGGAAAATTCCAACCCACCGATAATGCTTCGCAAGTGTGACGGGGTCTGGAGAACATGCGCGTATGAGAATAGCACGCCAGCAAGTCGACACAGCCACGCAGGGTGTAGGAATATGAAAAGGTTGTCATTCAGTCGATGTTGGTTGAACAAGAACACGTGATTCCAGCTGTGAAGCAACGTCGAGATCTGCAGCAATTCTTCATCTGACTCAACGCCACAACGCACTGCCATGTGAACATACTCCGACAATGGTAGCAATAACTTTTGTGGGTGTTGCGCCTTCATGTCTTGAATTTCCTGTGTGAGGCGGATGTGGCGGCCAGGAATGGCACCACAGCGGAACACTTCATCTTCCATGCAGGATTCGTACGCTGACGTTGCGATGAGCTGAAGGAGTGAGGATAACTTACCACCCGATAGGGCACGATGGCGGCCCGCACCAATAAAAATACGCTGCTTGCACGAGACGGCAAAGCTACCCATAATGGGGTTGACAATGGGTTTCTTAGTCGCAGGGTCGATACGCGCAATGGATTCCATGAAGCGTGTAAGAAGGCGCTCCACCTTGGCTAGAATCATCTCCACTCCTTTTTGGCTTTGATCTCGAAGTTCATCCAAGTGCGTCGCAATGACACAGATCTTTGCCTTAGGGAACTTCGAGTATACCTCTGAGATCCATCGATGAAGTCTTTTTTCTTCATGCTCACTGATACCTGATGATTGGAAGTCTTGCTCCACCGCTGAGATCTTCCAAATCAACGCAAACACACTCCGGTTAGTCAGGAAAAGAGTATGACTGTGGTACGCCTCCTGACCTGCAAAGTCGGCGACGGTCAGCTCAACGGTTTCACTTTCAACTTTAATGGATTTGGCGAGCGTTTCGATGCCTGTCGTGGATCGAACATCCGGCAACTTTTTCATGAAGAAGAGCGGATCAGATTCGAAGCATTTTCTTAAGGATGTCTTTCCAACTTCTTGATGACCTAGCAGAACAAGCTTTTGACGAAATATTTGTTGATTCGGCAACCGCACCGATCGCGCGCCTGCAATGTGTGCAGCGTGAATCAGGCTAGATCGAAGTTTATTGGCACCAGAGCCTCCTGGTGACGACGAAGACAGCGTGGGTGATGAGGGATCCTGATGACGGGCAGCCGCCGTAGCAGCACTAGACACGGATTCCCCATCTGATCGTGCTCCACCTTCCGAAACAATGGCACTTTTTACAGACGTCTGGGAAAGATATCTCAACGAAAGATTTTGTTTTTGTTGGTCTTCTAAGTTTCGCAGTTTGTCTTCCATATCCTTCAATCGTTGCGACTGCTCTCGAATCGTGCGATTTGCGTCATCATTGATTGAGGAAACAAACGAATTGTTGAGGGTGACTGGCTGAAGGGCGTGTAATAGTTGCTGTTGTTGTTGCTGCTCCAATTGGTGTTGTTGTTCTTGTTGTAATACTTGTTGCTCGAGGAGCTTGGCTTCTTGTTCTTCTGTGACTGGCTGAAGGGCGTGTAATAGTTGCTTTTGTTGTTGCTGCTCCAACTGGTGTTGTTGTTCTTGTTGTAATACTTGTTGCTCGAGGAGCTTGGCTTCTTGTTCTTCTCGAAGACGTTTTTGTTCGTCCACTTCACGTTGAAGCGCCTCTTGCTGCCGTTGAAACTCTTGTCTCTCGGCTTGGAAGCGTTCTTCCATCGCACGGTTAAAGTCTATTGGACGGTTCGGTGAGCCGTGTTGCGATGCGGCAGAGGTTGCGAGGGAGTCAGCACCTGAGGATTGGAGCACCTGTTGGTTCTGCTGGATGTGACGACTTGCTTTGGGATCGCAGAATCTGAAGATATGGTGTTTTCCGAAGATGACACGGTCATTCGGGTGCAGAGGAATTTCGCCGTGAACACGTGCACCATTGACAAAACATTCGGATTCTTTGCCACAAGGACGAAGAAGTGTTTGAACAAGGCCAGTGCCATCATCGATGCCCTGGACGTGCAACGTGGCATGATGCTCCAAGATTCCCTCACCCTCCAGTTGAATATCTTTAGATATGATGGTTTCCGAAGATGACACGGTCATTCGGGTGCAGAGGAATTTCGCCATGAACACGTGCACCATTGACAAAACATTCGGATTCTTTGCCACAAGGACGAAGAAGCGTTTGAACAAGACCAGAGCCATCATCGATGCCCTGGACGTGCAACGTGGCATGATGCTCCAAGATTCCCTCACCCTCCAGTTGAATATCTTTTGAGGGATCGGGCACGACACGACCAATTTCTGTATTTCCGTCCTCAAGGATGTAGACAAGGCACTCATTCATTGACGGATCTTCGTTGAGGTTGACTAAGCTTGGTCGCTCACGCTGGAGCAGGGCAGCAGAGGTTCGCAGGCCAGGGAGGTTCTCTAGGACTTTGGCGCGCATTGCCTGTGTGATTTCAGTGGCGTGCTCGCGTTCTTCCCATGTTAACGACTCCTCTCTCATTAGCTTTTGTGCAAGTTCAAGCTTTTCCTTTGTTGACAGCGATTCGTATTCCACTCCACCTGTCGGAGAAGCGGCATCGTTGTGGTCTTTGGTACTCGGAGCATTCCGAGGAGACTGCTGTTGGTCTTGCAAGAGTCCGCGAAGTCGGTCAATTTCGGCCATCAGCTCGCGAATCTTCTTGGATGAAGGGTCTTCGTTCACTTGCACGACAGTACGCAAGTTCTTGGCGCGGTCAGCGTAGCGAAGTGTTGACACCGTTTCGTCATAATTCGACGCTGCAGGCGACAGCGCTGCCAACATGGTCGTCTTGCTGTTGCCGCAGAGGTTATCTTTGAGGATCCATGTCAGCGCGGAGTCTCTGAAGGGAATGTGCTTTTTTGAGCTTGCGGTTCCCGCGCCTTCGGCAAGTGCGTTGATCACCTTTCCGAGGCTCGTTAGACTTTGATTGATGTTGCTACCCTCCTTGAGTGTCTTGCCGGTTGCACCCGTTCGATCGGCGCGTTCAGAGCCTGCAAGGTCGACGAGGTTGAGCCGTGCTGTCATTTCGCTCTTGGAGCCATTGAGCTCCTTGTGCGTTGTCGTCTGATTGATCACGATCGTAAAGATTGCATGTGAGCGCGATGACGTTGCGTTCATGTTCGTAGACGCCACAGTTCGCGTCTTATTGCCTTCTTCCATAAGTTGTTCAATCTCCTCAAAAGTGTGGACGATAATTTTTGTGAGATTTTCAACATACGGCCCAGTCACGGGATGCTCACGAACTCGATACTCTTGATTCTTTCCGCCATTGGGCGACAATAGGCAGCGACATTTTTCGTTGTAGATTTCCAAGTAGCTGACTTCCACGTGGAATTCCCAACTCCCATCCGATGCATCTCGGCGCGTAGAGGCTCGCGCAAAGAGATCACTACAAAGTCGTGGAATGACGCCCTTTTCTCCTCCATATCCCAGCATCGAGTACGTTTTCCCACTGCCCGTTTGCCCATATGCAAAGAGACATCCATTGAAACCATTGAACGCGTTGTCGAGCAGCGTCGCACCGATATTTTTGTACACAGCCTCTTGAGTTCCGGCTTCGTTGTCCGCATCCCCAGACCAGATGCTGAAGTCATACGCAAACGTCAACGGCTTGATCTTGCCAGTGGGGTCGATGATCGTAGTGCTGTTATCCCCCATGGAGATAATGGTGGTGCTGCCCTCGGCGATTTCTTTTTGCGAAAAGGGGCGACATCGTACTGCAACCGTAACTGCGCTACTTGTCATGGCTTTTGTTTCCGAATTTACTGTTCCAAATTGCTGTCGTTGGATTTTTCCCCTCTCGTGAAATCACAAGAATGCACACTTTTTCTCTTGAATGGGAGAGGAAACTACCGTGAGGGGGACACGGAAAAAAAAAAGTAATGTGATGGGGGAGGTGAAATTGTTGCAATTAAAAACTCTTGTTGTCTGCTCACACGGCCAGTTCGGAGAAAGGAGAGTAGGCATATCGCCTACAATCCAGGGGGTGATTTGATGATGCAGGTGGGAAAGACACTCGGGGGTTTGTGACATGAAACTAATGAAACGGACGGCGAGTTTGGCGTCCAAGTCATTTTTTCTGCCACGCAGCCTCCTCTTTCCTTTTCACGTTGGTTTTTTTGTGCTGTTGGATTGTTTTCTTTCATGTTGGTGCTTGATTTGCTTGTTCCGTGCGACGTTCCCTAAGAGCGTCGTGTTCCTATTCGACATTTTTTCCTCTGCTTTCTCTAATGGGGATGCTTGATATGCCCTTCTGGATGATGCTTACAAGAAGTACTCGGGCATGGCACCCTTCTGGTTGGCCTCACGAGCATCTTCAGGGGCGGCCTCAAAGATCTTGAAGTTCTTATTGAGGTGCTCATCAAGCTCGAGGATCGATGCAACGTTACCGCAGCGGTAGCAGTAGTTGGGTGCGGACCACACCGTGACAAGGGTGTCGCTAAACATCGCCTTGTAGCCCTCCATGACCAGCTGATGGGAACGGCAAATCAACTCAAGCTTGTTGGTTGCGTTGAATTGGTGGACAACATCGCTGCCGAAGAGGTAACCGGCACCTCGGGGGGACAGACCCCAACCATCGATATCCTCAGGGTCGGACCACAGGAGATCGCACATGGGGCCTTCATGGGGAACCTCGCAACGACGCTCGATCGAACGCATCTGGTCAAGAGTGTTGAGGGAGGGGGAGAGACCGGCGTGGACGCAGAAGATCTTCTCGTCGACGATACCAACCAAGGGCAGGTGATCAAAGACATCCGTGCAGTACCTCCACACATTGACGCTGCCGTACTTGCGCAGGCACTCGTCGTAGAACCCGTACACTTGAGTAATTTGACGAGACTCGTGATTGCCACGGACCAAACCAACGCGGGACGGGTACTTCACCTTCAGCACCAGCAGGAGCAGGAATGACTCAACGCTGTGGTAGCCACGATCGACGAAGTCGCCCATGAAGACGTAGTTGGTGTCGGGGATATCACCACCAACGCGGAACAGCTCAAGCAGGTCGTAGAACTGACCGTGGATGTCACCAACGATGGTGCACGGGGCGGGCATCTTGTGGACATTGCTCTCGCTATTCAGAATCTCCTTCGCCTTGGCGCACAGCTCCTTCACCTCACTTTCCTTAATAATTTGACACTTATTGAGTGTCTGCAGATGGCGGTCCATGATGTCCATTGTATTCTTCCTTGCGTCCTCTGTTTATGTGTTACACAACTGGTTTCTCTACGGAGCGGATGACCTTCAACGTGTGAAGCGCTTTCGCGTCAATATCAAGCAACGTTCAAAGAAATGTGACAATAAGCAGCACGACTGCTTGTTTAAAAAGGGAAACTCTGGGGAATGAAGGTGTGCTACAGTACACTGCAATTTCTATATGAGCATTCTTAGCGATGCTTCTACCTTTTTTGGGGGCGGCGTTGTGGAGGTTTTGTCGCGTACTATCTCATCGCTCGCGTTTGATTTGGTTGATGTTTCTCTTTTTCCCTCTCTGCTGCCACAGTTCAGTTTGTATATTGTGTATTGTGTTTTGTGTGCTGTTGTTAGTTGCCGGTTGAAGTTAGCAGCGCACAGCCACGTTCAATCCAGTGGTTTGGAGTGTGCACTTGCCCAGCATTGAGGCTCAGCGAAAGGATAAAGTTGCTGGAAATACCTGTCGTCGAAAGTGATCCTGCTCGTGTGCCAATCTTGTAGACGGGGCACTCAAATACTTCTTCGGATGTGAGCGCCGGGATCAACGCGTTCTGGGCGTCGATCTCACGCTGTGATGTAGAGGGGTCACTGCCGCCAGTGGATGGCTGCGGAGTCAAGTTGGGCTTGAGCACAGGAATGAGGGCTACGATTGGCATGACACTCTGCATGTTCTTTCCGATGAGTTCATCGAGACACTTTTCAGCTACGTTCCACCGAGCCCCTTCGAGGGTAAGTCCATGCAAGTACACGCCAGTGGCGAGGGGTTCGAGTAACGCCTCAAGTGGGTCCACATCTGCGGTTGGGAAGGAGGCCACAGTAAGAGCATCTACGGGGATAGCATATCGTCGGCAGTGCGTCTGGAGCACTGCAGCAACGAAGCCTTGAGGAAACGTGAAGCCCCCTAGCCAAAATGTTTGCGGCGCTCCTCCATCCACCCAGTCACGGAAGAAGTCGACGCGGGCATTCAGGTCTGTCACCCACGAGTAGAGTGACTTCATGGAGGGGTACGCCATGGACTCCCACGCGTGCGGAACTTGCCCGAAACTGAGGCTTTGCATGATGGAAGTGAGGGAGTCGTTCAGCGCGATGGACCCCTTCAGTGCTCTTAGGCACGACACTAGCTGCGACCTGAGGGCTTTGAGCAAGGTGTTGTACCTCTGGCACTCTTGAGAGCAAACATTACCTAGTGGGGTCAGTACGCCGTCGTTGCCACGCACAAAGACATCTGCATTGGGATCTGCGTCGATATCAACAGGAAGGCGTGCAATAACCTCATTGACAACAGTGATGCTCGATGATGAGGCATCGGAAGCGCCGTTCTTACTAGATGATGCTCCACTGGTAGTTGTTGTGGTGGGAGGTTGGATCAACACGAGGGACTTAAGGAGGTGTTGGCTTTCCAACTCCTTCACTCGAATCTCGGCGTTGGGGTGAAGCCCAAAGAGCTCCGGTGGGTCGAATCCAGGCAATTTCTCCACAAACAGCATTAAGCTGTCCGAGTCGAATTGCGATGGGACTCGGTAGCGCCCATCTTCTGTGAGTGACATACCACCGGGGCCAAATGTGGAGGGGTTCACGACGCGCTCAACGATGCAACGTAACGTGCGGCTATCCCATAGGTCCGTGACGCGACCCCCATAACAAATATCTCCAATCAAGTGGTAGATGGCGTCCCAAGAGCTGAAGTCGATGTTGCCGGTGAGATGGTTGGGCATCAGTGGCTCGTTCTCACAAAGGCCTTGCGAAATGCGCAGAGTGTTTTCCAAGTCGATAAGACTCCAACTGTACGGAACGTTCCAGCCGACAGGGCCGAACTTTCGTCGCTCTTGAAGGATCGCGTGGGTAATGCTAAACGCGACGAGGAACTTACGCCACTGGAGGAGCTGCTGTGAGCCGCCTCCAGTCGCTGAGCTGGGAGCTGCGCGCCACGCATCATGCTCCACGGTGAGTGCAAGGCTATCGCGTAGATTCGCCTTCACACCACGAGGAGGCTCACGAGTCAACTTGATGGCACTTTGAAGGACAGAGATGGGGAAATCTGAGCACGGGAGTGTTGACAGCCAAAGACGGAATTCACTGTGCACCCCCTCGCCACTCGCTACTTGCGCTTGGACGCTTTCTAAGAGATGTGCTAGCTGTGGTAGCCAGCTGGCGTACACATGACAGTTTTGCAGGAAGACCCACTGACCACCGACCATTGCTTTGTGCACCGCTGCCTCTGCGCGGCTCCCTTGGCCTTGCCCGAGGGAGATCATAGTTGTCTTTGTTGCCATTCCATTGCGCTCGGCAAAGCGCGAGAAGGTGATGGTCGGGTCAGTGCCCGGGGTCAATAGGAAGCAGATTGGGGTGGACGGATTGGATTGAGCGAACGCTGAGCCCAAATCGAATGCAGGCACCTCATTGTACACACGACCAAGCTCCACTTCCACAAACTTCTTCGCCATGTTTCCTAACGCGCTGCTATTGAGCGTCCTGAGGAGAATCATGCGGTGCCAGAGACTCATCGCAACAAACATAGGGGGCAGCGTGAATACAGCCGTTGGGGAGCGGGGACTTCCCTCAGGACTGGCTGCGTCACTGTTCTCGTCGCCGTCTGGGTTTACAAATGGATTGTTGCGAAGAGTGCTCCATTGCTCGCCTTCATTGGTGGCGATGGAGTCTGCGAGTGTACGGAATGCAGGTATCGCTTCGGAGAGGTACAACAGGTTCTCCCAGTTGGTATCCGGCATCCATTCCCCAGGTAGGTCCTTTAACTGCTGCGGCAGTGTACCGCCTGATTCGCACAAAAAGTACGACCACTCTGCATCTGTGATAGCGCCAGTGCTTCGCGCAATGGATGCAGCCATCAAGAAGCGGAACACACCTCTGTCGACCTCAAACAGCGAACGAGTGACGAACTGGTAGCTGTTGAGTGTGATGTTCTGGATGAGCAAGGTCCTGCGCCGCACAAGTCGTTCGCGTTCTTCCACTGCTGACTCCCTTCCGATGATGCTCGGGGTGCGAGGGGCTTTGATGGGGTCGTAGGATGAGGTGAAACTGGTGTTCTCTAATTCACCTTGTTTTTTGTTGTTATCTGCGCCATCATCTTCGGTTGGCGTCATGATCATGGTACGACGGAATTGTTGGATAAATGCGTGTAGTGAGGTCTGATACATATGATCGAGGCGAGACACGTGTTGAATGACGGAGAAGATAATGGCACCACGAGTTGCAATGGGGCGATACACCTCACGAGCATCTTGGATCTGCACGGACGTGCCTTCAATCACAGCGAGGCCTTCCGTGAGTTCGATTCCTGTTTGTTTGGATTGGTGGAGTGTTGTGATGAGAAGATCGTTTTCTAGGAGGTTAGCGCCTGAGTTAGCCAGCAGCGACAAGATTTGGTCTTCAATGCTCTTCAGCTGTTGTCGTGCATCGGAGACTTGCATGAAAAGTTGATCGGCACGATCTTCTAGCTCCCGCTTTTCGCATCGAACAACTTCTGACAAAAGTTGATCCTCAAGGCCCTTGACGGTTACGTCAAAGTTGATCACGGTGGTCTTGACATGCACCTCTGGGAGAAAATGTGGGTTGGCGATGCGGGACGTCATAATCAAGAAGAAGCTGGGGTTGTACTCGATTGGCTGATCCCTTACCGTGATCATCAGGCGCCCGCCGCTGCGGAACGTTTCACGACGAAGGACCGGATCAAGACTGGCATCCATGTTGGTCTCCACGTCTTCAATCAAGACTGCATGTCCACCGCGGACAGCGGACTCCAGGTGCCTTGTGAGGTTCGGATCGTTCATGCGCAGCACAATAAGACCTTGTGCTTTGTACGCGTTCTTGATCCATCCGTTGGCTTGATGGTGCGGATCGACGCACAAACACCAACGCGTGGACTTGGATACAATGGTGGCGTTCTGCGTGGAGAAGTCGGCGATGGGAAGACCTTGGCTGTTCCAATGCCGCACCATAACGGGGTCAATGACATCTTGAACGCGGAATGGTTTGGATGTGTCCATGGGAATACCAACCGCCTGGCACTTTACGATCCATTTTTGCACTAACGTGTCACGATAGTGAGCGTCAAAGACGCCGGCATACGCAACGAACGCGGAGGCAAGTGCGGTGAGGGCCATGGCGTGCTGAGATTTAGCCTCCAACTCCGCGATGGACTTCGTCCACCGTTCATGCTCGGAGGTAAGGCCGGAGAGCAGCTTTGCGGCACGTGCGAGATGAAGTTCTGTACGAGCCTTGTCGGCCTCGAGTTGTTTTAGCCTGGCCATGCTGTCGTCGTACTGTTGTTTCAGTTTCTTGAGGCGCGCTTCAAGTTCGGCCAGCTCTGCTTGTTTTTTTGCAAGTGTTGCTTTGGCTTTCTCCAAGGCTGCCTCCGCCTTGGCAAGTTTTTCTTGCTTGGGTTGGAGCAGCTATCAAGTAGGTCACGAACTCAGATCGGCCGAGCACCTTCTTCGCGTTCTCCCACCCAATCGCTTCTTCAATGACTGTAAGGACGGCATCCATCACCATTTCCACCTTCTTTGGCGGTGACGTGTACGCCTTCGTTTCTTGAATATCTTTGATGTTGAGGGAGTTGAGAGCATCGAGTGCTTCGTTGTAGGCAGGCATCGCTTTATCGAGTTCCGCTTGACACTCGTCTTTGATGGCTTGGGCCTCACGCATCATGAGGGCGCATTGGGCTTCTTCTTTCGCGACACCTTGCGCAATTTCTGCGGCTGCTTTAGATTCTCGCTCCACTTGCGCCGCGAACACCTGCGTTTCCGTGGTGGACGTTTCTAGCTCTGGTTGAAGGCGAATGAGAGCGTTTTTCATGTCATCTACGCGTCGGTTGGCATCCAAAATACGCTCAAGGCCCGTTTGGAAGCGAAGGATAGACTCCTCTGATGCCTCTCGCTGGTCTCTCAGCATCGCTGCAAACGACTGGAGTAGTCCAATGTAGGACGTCGGAGTGCAGTACGCCTTTCGACGTGTTTCTCGATCAAAGTCGATGCACGCCTTCTCCACGGTTGTGTGAACGTACACAAAGAACTCACACAAATCTGAGATACGCCCAAGATCTTCTTCATACAGTGACTCACTGGTTGCGCTTGTGCTGGTGGCTGACGCTGCCACAAGGGCTTCGGAGAGCATCTTGTTCGCGACACTGTGTAGAGCCTTTGCGGGCCACGGGTCGTACCAGTCGATGGTCATGCAGTTCAGGAGGCTGGGGAAGGTGCGAAGGCGCCGGAACAACGCTGCACCCATTGGGTTCATCGTGAGGACGATGTGCAAATTGTCTCTGCACGATGTGACAAAGGTGGCCAACATCGACGCAACGGTTTCTGGCTTCTTCAGTCGGCGTACACGCTCCCTGGTACTTGCAATGATCCCGTCAAGGTCGTCGGGCTCCCAGAGATTCGTAATTTCGCCAGTGTTCAAGAGGCTGTTGACGTCCTCCAAGAAAACCTCCTTGACGATTTGACTATCCGTGAGAATGAACGCAACTGGTTCGTTGTCACCTCCAGCCATCTTCAACACGTTGCGAATATCCTTGCGGAAGTCGACGTGATCGTACGCAGAGGTCAGTTGGATTTGATAACGCTTGCATCGGCACAAAAATGCTGCGAGTTGTGCAAGGGACTGACGACCACATCCGTGAATGCCGACAAGCAACGCATTTCCTCGTGCTTGTCGAAGAACGCGACACAAGCGACACAAATGACGGACCGCATCGTCAAACATCACAAGATCAAGGTCTTTGTTGTGCTGCACTGCGTACTCTCGCAGTTTCTGTGCTAGCACGTCCTCCAAGCCTTTCCCTAACTCAATGGGCCGGTAGACAGGCACTTCTGCAAGGCTCGTGAAATCCGAGTACAAACTATCATCCCAGTCCATCGGCATCGCGGCGTGGAATCGGTTGACGAAGACGTCCCCGATAATGGAACGGAAGCGGCTACGATCTGAGCTGGAAATAAGCCGATCGCAAAAGACACGGAAGCATTCATGCACCCATAGTCGCAGCATATCGTTCCTCACAAGATATTCGCTGGGCGAGGATTGAGTGACGCCCTGCACCACGCGCCCAATATCACGCATGTTAAACACGTAGTGGGCTCTCTCTGGCGTGGGCAGCAACTCAGCAGCAACCTTCTTAAACACATCAATGGTGGCTCTGGCGATGCCGGTAGACAATCCTCGTACATCCCCGTTGAAGGTAGAGAGGAAACCTTGCAAGATGGAGCCAAAGATACGCTGCACCGATGTATCTCCAAGTTGTGGCTGGCACAGCGTGAAGAACTGTGACGTGAGGCGTGGGGACAGCTCCGTGCGGTTGCCTCCTGGTGGTCCGCAGCACGCAACGGTCACGACGTTGCTCACGTTCTTAAACATGCATCGCTTCGTATCGTACATGCCACCCTGCACTAAGATCTGCCTCAGGAGTTCAAGCGTTGGGCAAGCACCGTATTCATCCGTGGAAGGCATGTTGATGTCGTCAATCACCATCACCATCGTCTTGCCAGTAGAAGGCCCGATGTGGAGCTGGTCCTTCAGTTTTGAGGGGTGCTTTCGCAGATGTGCTTCTAGCAACTCTTGAAGTTGGTGACCTGAACTCTGGGCGGACATAACGAAGGTGAAGGACTGGTAGTTGCTCTGTGCATCATCCGTATGGAGAACTTCTGTGAGGACACTTTGCTGCACTCCAACGGACTTTCCGGTGCCGGTTGTACCGTTGATCAGAACCGCATGACAACCCTTCACAAGCGACGAGACAATGTGTGACGATGAGACAGTCTGCGGCGTCGCCACGAGGATTTCTCCAAACGGCTGCCTCCTGCGGTACAAGAACTCTGGGACCTTGTGAGCCCAATCCACCCATTGAAGGGAGCCTTTATGAGGAAACACATCAAAGACGCCAAATGGGGCGCCACTGTCGATGATGACTGCACCAGTCCCACCGGCAACATTTGATGATGATTGGGGAAATGTATCATCGACGTCGAGGATCTTCTCTTTGATGAATTGTGAGAAGCGATTCCGAGCGTTGGCTTTGGCATCATCGCACAAGTTTCCGCCAATGCCCCAAATGACGGCAAAGATCACGGTCATTTCGAAAAGGCGTCTTGGCGCTTCGCTATCACTGAGAGCATGCACTGCGGCAAACTTCGCTCCTCCATTAGGCCGCTCCATCTCGACAATCACGCCATCGGCTGGAAGCTCTTGGCCATCTTCATCGACTTCTGGGGGCGGGAGGACAGTGGGGGCTGGATCGTCATCGTTGTCTTCACACTGGGCCAGCGCAGCATCGAGCAGTTTCATGATGTTGTGGATACGATGCGAGTGGCTTGTTGGAATCCACTCCTTCCCATTTTCTTCTAAGAACTCTAGAGCTGGGCCAATGAGCGCATCAGTGACACGATCAAACACATCTTGCTTCCAGACTTCGTTAGCACTGTACTTCTTTGCGAGTGCCTGGCCAAGGTTCTGCAATTGCTGCTTCCAGTCGACAACGGAACTATCGTAGTACACCATGCCGCATCGAGATACAGTGGCAGGGGAGGCGGCACGCAGATCTTGCACCTCGAATAAGAATGTCACCGAATCTGGGAGCTTGATTCGCTCGCCATTCACCAAACAGAGCATTTTATTGTCATCGAGAACAGTGTTTAAGTTCTCGATCCACAAAGCGTCGACAGGACCGTCAAATGTAACCCAGGAACGGTGAGGCGCGGCTTCAGAGACACTTGCAGCGGAACACACGCTACGAACCATATGAGAAAGAATTCCATCGACCCACTCTCTCGTCGTCACATTGACGGATCCATAGAGCTCTTGGCGCGAGAGTGCTTTGGGGTTGACGGTGAATCTAGTTGTGGGCGCGTAATGGGGATGGTGGCCTTTGGAGTTCACAGCCGCACTTGTGGCGAGCGACGAGAGTGCTTGCTCAAGGACGAGGCTGCTTGTTGTTTTTGAGGCCAAAGTTGGACCGACTAGCATCACGCCGAACCTTGCCACGATGATATCAAAAAGCTGCAATGTTTTATCCGTGAACGTAGAACTGATGACAAGGTCTTTGGCCAGCGTTTGGCGCTCGATTTCCTCCGACAAGCCTTGCTGAGGTGAGGCCTCAATCTCAAGGGAAGGGTACAGATCTTTGATAATGGCAAGGAACAGATTGGCATCTTCTCTTAAGAACTTGGGCAGGTTTGACGCACGCATTGCTCGAATCAGGAGCATGTCTTCATCTGCGTTCGGCTCTGCGCGCTTCAGCGATCCGGCGGTTACGAGAATGGACTTGACGGCGCGCATACCGAAGTCATAGTGATCTTGTTTAGAGAGCTGTTCAGAGCTTAGTTTGTACAGTTGCACCATCTTGACGGAGAGGGATTGAGCATTCAAGAAGCCCTCTGAGAAGAACATGATCTCAGCAATAAGCCGGTAGTCTGGGATCATCATGCACACTGGTCGGAACAGCGCTTGCAAGTTATCAGGTAACTCAGTACGGCCTGCGTAGCCTGGGTTCATCGTGATGAACACACCAAAGTGCGGGTTGAGCGCGAGTTCGTGTCCATCAAACGTCATACGAGTGAGGCGTTGAGAGACTGCTGATGTGATCTCTAGCATCTGCTGCGCCACCACAGATAGCACTTCTAACTCAATGCGATTGAACTCATCGAAGCATGCCCAAGAGCCAGCTTGTGCAAGGCCGGAAAACATGCGGCTCATCATGGCGGTGTTGATACCATCGGAGCAGTTGAAGACAACCACGTGGCGAGCAAGCGCTTTTCCAAGATCCTTGACGGACTCCGTCTTTCCTGTTCCTGCAGGGCCTTGTGGGGCCGCACCAAGATTGAGGTGTAGGGCTTGCGTGCACGTGAGGAACGCACGATCTGTGAGCGGGGTGATGACAAGACGCTTTGCGCTGCCAAGGTATTCGTAGCAGTACGCAAGCTTTGCACGGACTTGCTCGATGTAGACCAGCTGGGTTTCGTGAGAGTAGTACGACCTAAGGTGCTTGCGCCACGCAAAGTCATCACTGTCCGATACCTTCTGGTCCACTAGTTCCTTGATGACGTCGCGGTTATGAACGCTGAGCACAAGAATGGTCTGAATCAGCGAGCGCTGCAGCGGTGTAAGGCTCAGACGAACTGTCTTCACTGTATCAGAGAGCTGCGCGCGGTATGCAGCGTACTGCTGCTCAAGCGCTTTCGGGGATTCTCCTGACGCAGTGCGTGCGATGGCCTCCTCCACCTCTACTGTCCACTGAACTGCATCGATTGCTTGAATGCATTGGGCGGGGTGCCCTCCGTTCATGGAAGTTACAGAAGTGAGCTTACCAGTGGAAGCATTCGGATTCGCTTTCAGGTTGACCGTGTGGCCCTCGCCCTGCTGGACGTTGAGGTACCACTGCCTCCGAGAACCGTCTTCAGGAGCCAGTGCATTCAGCGTCGACGTCATATTTGCTTTTAGGCTCGCATTGACGGCTTGCTCAACAGCACCAAGCCAATTCTCTACACCTCCACGAGCGGCGACGATGTTCAAGAACGAGAGTACCTCGCCCTCTACCGAAACAACACCAGTGATGTCAGTTTGCGAGTCTTGCTTGAACACCAAATCGTTGATGGAGTCGAAGCATTTTCGTAAATGCGGGCGGACCGCACGAGGATTGCGTACGTCAGACAGGATGGACAGAAGCTCATCATTGGACAAGAAGTAGAAGCGAGGGAATACAGCGCGCTTGGTCTCTAAGTACTCCTCAAGTTTCTTTTGAATGACATCGAGGGACGTGCGAGCCCCTTTTAGCGTTTCTAAGATGGGAGCATCTGTGGCGACAACAATGCAGTTCTTGAAGTTGTGTGCACGGTTCACTAACTCCTTGACGCTGTTGTTGACATGCTTGAACATTGCTGTCTCTGTGGGAAGCTGCCGCTTCATGTCTTCACCCGCGAAGATGTACGCCAAGTACATCCAAGAATTTTGAACCACAATCCACTCATCGAGAACAAGTGTCAGCAAATGCAACTTACGCTCCCAGTCTTCAATCTGAGGGCGTACACCCGTCACAAACCTCGACGCAAGGCATGATTGGATCAGCAGTTGGTGCTCCTCCACTTGTTGGATAATCTCGGAGACGTCATCAAGGATGTACTGATCTTTGATATCACGGAAGGGCTTCGTGGAGAACTGTGTAGCGCCCCATTTTGTTTTGATCTCCTCGAGGCTACTCAGGAGAGTGGCTTCGCCTGATGCAACAGCGGATTGTTCGTGAATCAAGTCACGGTAAAATGCGTCGAACAACTTCATATGCTTCAGGGATTCCAACGTCATGGACGCGTCAAAGGTGCGGGACTGGTTCGAGAGAATCTTGGCCCAATGCTCACGCTTGAGGTTCTTATTACCAAGGTCAATCAGGATGCCCATAACAAGTTTCTCTTCGCGTAGGAGCTCGAGAAGCCGCTCGGAAGCGTCACTTTGATGACGGGGGTTGAGGCGGTTGTACGTCTTCGCGTACAGCTCGTCAATTTCTTTGCTGTACGTCTGAGGGTCGGCTTCAGAGAGAGGTACTGTGTAGCACTTGGAGCGGGCCTCATGGAATCGCCCAATGGTAAGCCACAGCTCACGCTTTGCTTTCAGCTGGGTCTTCACCTCCGCTAAGGATGATGTGTGCTGCTCTAAGCTTGCAGGCACTTCGAATAACTTCACCCACTCGAGGAGCGTTTTCAGTTTTGCTTCAGAGACGCTGATGTTCTCCTCCAACTGTGTCAGGAATGAGAGGCAGTCGACGACATCGCCGCTGTACACCTTGAGGATCTGCGAATCTACGAGAGTGCCGAAGGTGGCAATATTGTCGGACTCCGACTCCAGCTCCAACATGAGTTTCTTCCCCATTTCTGCGCTGTGACCTTGCACATAATCTTTGGCGTTGTGCGCCGCTTCTTCAAATCGGTTGCGAAGACTCTGGCCGTGGTGGTGGTCTTGAGAGCGACCGAGGACAACTTCGCGACGACCTGCCTCTTGACCGGGCTCGCACCCGTTGAGTTCCGCTGCGATGTACAGCTGTTCAATTTGGTCACAAGCTTCATTTAGTGCGGCAATATCATGCACTTGATCGTGGACGTAGGATACGAAGCTAGCGAATTTAGAGAGCTGCGTTGGGCGTTCTTGCAGTGCCTTGGTTCGTTGATTCAACGTTGCTGCCACGCGGTCTAGCCGAGATTTTGCCACCGCTAACACCTTCTCACGGCACTCCGCTGTGATATCACGGAGCTTCGCCATGAGGAAATCTAACACCACAGTGGATGTGATCACCAAGCAGCCTCGCCGCACCGCGTGCATTTCCTTAAGGTTCAAAAACGCTTCGTCGCCCTTGCGGAACACGTCAGTGAACTCATCGTTTGTGACGGCACCGACTCTTGACTCTAAGAAGTCTCGCGTGGTATTTTCCACGGCCAGACGCTCATTCCAGTCCCCAAGCATGGAAGGCCATGTTTTGTTGACGAATGCCAACCATTTCTTGTTGCGACCAAAATGATTCGTGGCGTCACGACCATCGCAAAAGTCTCCTTCAATGCGATGTTTACTGCTTTGACGAAGCGCCAACACACGCGCATCTTCACGAAGGAGGATCGACATACTATGGAGCTTTGGCGTCACCGATGCATGCTCCAGCACGCTCTTCACGTTGGCTGAGGTGATAAGACGCGGCAGGTACACGACCGAGGCAATAATCTCGTCCATCGCATCCGACGTGACTCTCAGAAGTTCATCTTCAGCCGGGACGAACAGAACGCCTTCTTCGCCGAAGGTCACAGCAATGAGGAAGAACAACGTTCTATCGTTGTCGCTTTGTGCAATCTCATCGACCAAATTTCGAATAGACGATAGCGCTTTGTAGAACATATTCTCGGCAGCAATGTAGTCAATGAGGCGAAGGAAGTGTGCAAGCTGCTGTTGGTCTTCAAGTGCACCACGCAACTCCGACAATCGTCGCTTCATCTGCTCCTTCCGTTTCGTGATAGGGATTGCATTTGGGTTGTAAATGCCCCCGTTCCTTTTAGCGGCTTGATCCTCCATAAAGAGAACGTACTGCTCCAACGCTTCTTGAGATCCAAAGTCAGGAACATCCGCTCGTTGTTGAACGTTCCCAATCAACTCATTAATCGCGTGCTCAGCGGATTCCATGGTGGTGCGATAGAAGTCAAGCACCAACATCTTTTGGCTAACCATTGCAGAGGAAAAGCGATCAAGCGACAATCCTTCTCTCACATGTGGGATGTTCACCAAAGGAGGCCCTTGGAGAGAAGCAAGCTCCTGGTGAAGCTTCCGCAACGGGGACGCGTAGCTCTTCTTTGCTGTGAATGCTCGTTTGGCTAGCTTGGCTCGAATGCTCATAAACTGCTTCACACGAATGTTCTTCAGCCACTGCGAGAACATCTTCTGCTTCAAGTAGAGTCTGAAAAAGCGAATTTTCGTGATAATATTGAATAACGCTGACTCTTGAGTAAACTGAGCGACTGTTTGAAGCTGCGCGGGCTGCTGATCTCGCCCGATTCCATCAACAGGCGGAACTGCAGGCAGCATTTGAACCACACTTGTGCGGCTCACAACGAAATGTTCTTCGCCGTTGACACACTGATCAGCCGGGACGACGACTAAATCGTAAGGGCGGTACGTCGCGCCGATTACTAGCGGCTGCCGCTTCATGTGCACAAACTTTACTGTGGGTGTACCTGCATGCTTCTTTCTGCCGTAGTACGACACAACATCTACGAACGTCTTCATTTTCTCCATGTCCTCCTTGTCGTTGGGTGCCGCAGGCTCACCGCTACGATGAAGCTGCTGAAGCGTGGACATATGCACAGTGGTCGCCATCGCGTTTGCCGCTTCCTTCACTTCAAACGCTGCTTTGGCGGACTGCGGGCGCTTCGCCGTCGTCGGGCGTGATGATGTGTCGCTACTGTTGTCCTTCGCTGAGCTGTCTAATGCCGCATCGTCGTCGAGGGTGGATGCTTGTGGAGCAGAGGCGACAATCGGTGTGGACTTGACGGTACTGGATGAAAGTTGAGGAGGGTGGGGCGGGGCTGTTGGAGGGCCCGAAGGTGTGGACTTATTGCCTTGCATGGCTCGTAGATGCGCTGTTGCCGTGCCAAACGTGTACGTGTTGTCGTTGACGTCGAATACAGCTGCTTGTGGCGGTGGTGAACGGACAGATGTCCCTTTTGCTTGAGGAGGTTTTGGGTGCAAGGGCTCAGTGGAAGCGAGACCCGCAGATTTTGCCGAGCTTGGCCTTGACGAGATGACCGAGCGGATATCTGGGACACGACCAACATCAAACCTCTTGACATTGCTCGCGTGGGCTTCTCCGTCATACAGCGATGTGAGGTAGGTGGATGCGCTACCGTCAGACACAACCAGTTGTGCTCCAGGGGTGCCAGAGCGGCTGTGGTTTGGCAGTGAACCACCGATTGCATTGCCGATGCTACGTTGAGTGAATTCCTCTTGCGTGCCTCCTCCCCGAGTCACCACTGACCGAGGTGTTGTTGCACGGGGAGAGGATGTGCGTGGGTCTTGCGGAGGCCGACGAGCTGTTGATGGCCGAGATTGAGCCTCATTTGCGCTCTGCGCAGCTCGCGGAGCGCTTTGCGGGCGATTGGGAATCATTTTTTTCTACTATGACTTCTCGTTTCACGGTCAAGCGTTGTTCGTTTCGAGTATTCTTTTCTGCTGTTGACGAAGAACAACAGCAAACAGTCGAAGACCGAGTGCACAAATAAATAGCAAATTGGCTTTTGATCAAGTGTAATTTTTTTTGTTTGTAGGCTCATCTAACTCTAAGAAAATACCAGTGCACATGCTGTGTGTTGCTGTGGACACAACGCCAAATTGAACAATTGGAAACAACGGAAGAAAAAGATATCACGTAGGGGAGTTCATAAACTTTAGTTGTTGGGATCGTATTCCGCTAACGCGTCTGCTAAGATGGCGTCTCCTAAAACGCCACCATCCACAAGTTCACGACGGACAAACGTTGTGTAGTCGAAGTCAGAGCGCGTCTTGATGACTTGCTCTACCTTTTTCTTGTAGCTGATCGCATTCTCAGCTTCTGGAACTGGGATGCCAAACTTCTTGGCTGCCGCTGCTGTGGTCGCTTCAGGAAGGCAAACGTCTTCTACGGTGCTCTTGCCATTTGCTTGACGATTGGATCGGAATTCACTCATCATTTTGGCCTTGAGGCTATTTGCACTTGCCGCTGGCGCCGCCGCTGGGTGGTTTCCGTGACGAAGAGCCTCCAGTTCCGACATACCAGCGGTTCCTCGTTGATGATTGCCTTGGAGTTCGTCAAGCGCTCGCATCATGTCAGCAGTTGTTTTTTGTTGGTGTTTGTATGACTCAACCGTAGCACAACTGGTGGGAATGTCCATCGGCTTAAAGTTCGGATTCTTCTGCTCATATTCTTGGCGCCGCCTCATTTCTTCTTCTTTTCGTTTCTCAAAATCAGCCTTGCGCTGCTGTTGGTCCTGCTCTTCCGTGCGAATGCGCTCGGCGAAATTGCGTAGCTGGTCGCTAGTGAGTTCTACATTGGGATCCATCATGGGATCGTAAGCACGCGCCTTACCCTCAATATGAGTTCTTAGCGTCTTATTGTCATACATTCGTCGTTGCTCAGGGTCGGAGAGAATTCCATGGGCGAAACTAATTTCCTTGAACTTGTCCGCGCCGTCAGGATTCTTATCAGGGTGATACAGCAAGGAAAGTTTGTAGTATGCACGCTTAATTTCCGATTCGGATGCAGTGCTGCTAATGCCGAGGGCACTATACAACGACATATTGTCCTTCAGGTCAAAGAGATTCGTGGATTCCATCACCTACACGTTAGTCTCTTACACACTTTTGGGTGAGGTAGTGGTCGCCTATTTATTTTTTTTGTTGAGAAGAAAAACGTTTCTTTTCTTTTCTGTGTTGATGTTTCTGTGTTTATTCCAAGAGTGGCAATTCAGACATGCTGCAATCAAAGTAAGAAAATCCAATTTAAGCAAAAACAGGGTTCTGTGGGGGAAAACAACAACAACAACAACAACAACAACAACAAAGACACACAATGTGCCGTAAGTAGGCATCCGTACAACTACGTAGCCCAAAACCCTGTTTTCTTTGTGGCACGGAACGTGTTTTTTGTTGTCTTACGGGAGAGGCTGTGCCCGCCAAACCCAGACTCCTTCAAACCTCGTACCAAAGCACCACTACCACCGTTGGTCACAACGTTGCTCCCCTTTACACGAGGACCACCACCACTATTGCTGCCCAGCCACGGACACATGTAGCCATGAGCGTCCAGCTGGATACTTCGATCTTTTCGGACGCCCTTTACGTATTTATCGAGCATTCTTTGTTTGGCGATTTCTCGATGAGAAGCGTAACGAGGACCGTTCTTGCGTTCCGAAAGGGTTCGTTCTTGGTGGCTTGGTGTACCAGCAGCGGTGATGAAAAAGTCTTCGGAGCTGTTGACAATGCCGTAATATCCCTGCGCCTCCACCATCTCGGCATATGCATCAGCAGAGCGATCAATCGCTTTCGCCGCACGAGTGACGCTAGCACCAACCATCGTCACCGGAAGTGCCACGCCGAGGACGTTAGAGATCGTCGTCGCATTTTCGCGATTCTTTGGCAAGAGGTCTGCCACGCTCATGGCGGCAAGTTGTTGTTGTTGCACTTGGAGTTTGTCATGCTGCTGCTTCGTGGTTAGGAGGACCTCATTCGAGGCAGTAGGTGAGGCCACCAATGACGACGTTTCGTTGATAGGTGATTCTACTAAAGTGCCTGTCGTCACTGACGAGTTCGTGCTACTTGATGTCAGAGAATTGTGGGACAATCGACTCGTTGCAACACCGGCGTCGTGCGAAGGGGCTACAAGTTCGTCATTGGAATACCCAAGTGCTTTTTCGTAAAATGACGTGCCAAACAATTTCGACGCTTGCCGAACTCGTACAAACCCCAGCTTTGCCTCATTATGAAGTTTTACCGTCTCACTGATAGATCGAGAATTTGAAATCGGCATCACATGGGCTCCGACCGGATAATTTGCCTCCACAGCAATGATGCTCTGCGCCGTTGGGGGAAGGTAGCTCAAAGAATGCAGCCCCTTCAAAGTGAGCTCATTGTCTTTCAGCTCGCCACAACATTTGTCTGTGATGTCGCACATCAGCTCATGGACGTTGCGGCATTCAGCGGGGGATCGTGGGCGACACGATATCGGCATCACTGGAATATCATCGGTGCCAATGAACTCATGAACATCATCGATAGCTCGTCGGATGCGATCTGGCTTGTCTTGCAAGCGGTCGGCCTTCGAGAGCAGTACAGTGAAGGGAACTTTTTCATGAGCTAAGAAATCCAACATTTCTTCGTCTCGAGGTTCGATGCGAAGTACATCCCGCGCAACTTGACGTGATCGAGCATTGACATGCGATTGATACTTCATTTTGAATTCGTATTGCGGCGACTCGATCAACCAATAAACGTGTTTAAGGTTTCCTTCTTTCCGAAGAGAAATGTAGCGCCGCATGAGTGTAACACCCAGTGCATTCAGAGCGACAGTGCGACGCTCCCAAGAGCCATAGCTTGGTGTGTCCACCAACAACATACAATCGCCAACATTAAAAAATTCCAGTTTGGTCGTTCTTCCTCCGCCACGCCCTGTCCGGCCCATTTTAATGTTGTGACAAAGCGTCGCAATCACACTTGACTTACCGCAACTCGGCTTTCCAACGAAACACACCTCGGGGAACGAGTGCAGCCCTTCGGGCAGAGTCCCCAAATCATCCACAACTTTGAGGATCTTATTTCCCTTTGAGAATACTTCCACAGCAAGTTGCTCAATTGCCGCCTCACGGGGGCTCATTGCTATCGGCTGTGCGGGGCTGCCGCCAAAATTGACCGGAGCAGGGAGTCCAATCAGTTGAATCAGCGAACGACGAAACATTTGCAAGCGCTACATGTATCTCGAACCTGCTCTTTCCTTTGTCGATAGTAAGATAGTAATTGAATCATTTCAGTTGAACAATCGATAAGTATTTGTCGGAACTAAATGAGAGTGTGTTGCTTTGTAAAGAGTGCGCCATGCGCCGATTTTATCCATTTTCAGGTTCCTTGTTCCGATTTTTTTGTTCTTTTCTTCTTTTTCTCCTTCTAAATAAAGAAACAAAGTTCCTCCCTCACACATCGCAACTACAGTCTCGCACCCGATAAAACCCCTGACCAAACATTTCAACGAGAAACGCCACCTCTGATGTACCCATCTTCGTCACAGAAGAAGTTCGCTTTGTATATTTGAAGTGCTCGCTCAATCCCTTTTGTCTCATTGCTCAGCGGGGAATGTCTTTTCTTGTCGTATCTCTCTATAGATGGAAGATAGTTCCGCACACTCACCATTGCGCGGCGTCCGTTCGCAGTTGTCATTCAAAAATCATTTCTTTTCTCGTCGTCCCCCCCCCCTATTGCACTGGGATGGCGCTAGGAGGGATTTCCTCCTCTCCCGAAGGAATTTGGATCAACCGAGTCTTGGTTTCGCCCTGAACACCATCACGGCGCACAGGGGTATAAGATACCTTCAGCATGCGGCCCATGTCTTCGTGTTGCACAACATACTTCTTTGTCTTCTTGGCGATGACGTCGAAGTGGCGAGTTTCAGGAACTTCACGCGACCACTCCACAACACCCTCTCCAGGCTCGCCACCAAAGTAATCCACATGAACTTCCAAGACGTTCCCCTTGGAGGGGTCGCCCATAATCTGCAACGCCTTGACTTGAGGATGACCGGGGCGAATGACGTCCGTTGTGCCTGCAGTGACAGGCTCGCCACACACACCATCTGAGCGTACTGGAGTCAGGTCTACTTCAATTACACACCCAACCTCCTTCACAGTGGTGGTGAGGGTTGCGCTATTTGGCCTGCCGATTGCGGTGCGGCGACGGTTGCTATCACGGCGGTACCATTGAACTAAGTGTGCGCCGCTGTGTCCACCGAAGTATTCATACTCTGCCACCAAGACATGCTGCTCTTCCAGTTCACCCTTGACGGTGATGGAGTGAATTTGGGGAGGAGCGGCGTCGATGGTCTGTTCGAGCAGACACCTACAGGGCTCACCCTCAATGCCGTCTTTCGACACGGGAGTGAACTCGACCGCAATCTGTTTGCCAACGTCTTCAAGGGTGGGCTTGTAGGAGCGGTCATTCTCTCCGTAGATGGGGAAGTAGTGGTTGCCGTCGTCGAGGCGGAACCACTGGAACTTGCTATGGCCTTCTGTACCGCCAGTGTAAATCGTCTCAGCAGTGAGCTCGCATGCCTCTTCTAGCTGTCCGACGATCTTAATGGATCGGCACGCCGGGACACCGGCAGCAACTACGGAGGATATCTGAGTGATGGGGTTGCCAGCCACCCAGTCGGAGCGGACCGGAACAAACATCACCTTAATGCGGCAGCCAATGTCTTCAAGGCTGAGCGTGTACCCTGCCCATGGATCAGCGGTCTCGAGAGGGACCTCCTCGTTGTCTGGGAGAACGCGGAACCAGCACAGTTTGGAGCTTCCCTCCTCACCTCCAGCGTAGTCCGCCTCAACGGTGACAAGTTCACCCTCGGCCGCTTCACCCTTCAGCACTAAGCGCGTGCAGGTTGGTGTTCCAGCAACGACGGGAGCACTGATGTCAAAGTACAAGAACGAGAACTCGCCCTTTACGTACGCAAGCACTTCAGCGCGAAGCGATGAGTTGATATCGTCTGCAGAAGGCGTGTACGAAAGGCTATTCTCGTCGTCGATGAGGACGAACGCATTGCTCTGGTCGCTGCGCATCCAACGGATGTACAAAATGGTGTCTTGATCGTCTTCAGGTGCTTGGGCTTCAGCGACATGGTAGATGTTGCATGTTCCTTGACCAAACTTGGAGGTGCCAGGATTCTCAACCACTTTGATCTCACCGTCGACAATGTAGCGGTACTCGTGGTCACCCGCGGGGAGATAAAGGGTTGTTTGGAATGCAACCTCGTTGCCCTCTTGCACACGTTCCAACGGGAATGGGTCACCCCAACCGTTCATGGAGCCGACGCAAAACGCCTCTGATGCGTTGCCGTACACTTTGAACTGCACGGGAAACAAAAACTTCGAGTTGAATGTCTCATCGATTCGCTCAGAGAACAGTCGGATATCTTGCAGGCACACATCAAGATGCACGGGAATGCCCTCGGTGGGGACCTTCGCCTTGCCGTCGGCGCCTACCAAGCGAATGGATGATAACTGCAACGGCTTCGTAGACTGCATTTGCCGTTGCATCTCCAACAGGAACTTATCTGCGGCAGCATCGACATCCTCTTCTTCATTCACAATAAAGCCTTCAGAGATGCAATAGACAATCTTGCCGACAAAGCGTTGAACGGCAGCACGCTCGCTTTCCTCAACGACGACACCGTCAATGGACACCAGTGACGGGGCGCATAGCGCAACGGCCATTGAGCGGTACGATGGGATGTCCACAATAGGGTTGCCGACCAAATTGAGCGTGTGCAACGAGGGCAGGTACGGGAAGGAGTGGAAGCTGGAGATGTTATTGAAGTTCAAGGACAATACTCGCAGATTGGGGAGGGCATCGAGCCCCTCAAAGCTGTTGATGGCGTTGTCGCTAAGGCACAGTGTTTCTAAGTTGTTGTACCCTGCAACACCGTTCAGCGTGTCAATACGATTTCCAGTCAAGTACAAGTGACGAAGGAACGGGCACTGAGGAAGAAAGCTAATCGCACCACCGATTTGGTTGATGGACAAGTCTAGCACCTTAAGGTTCTCCATCACGATGTAAGGATCGAAGGTATCCATGATGTTCTCACGGAGGTACAAGAACTCCGCATTCTTGTGCTCCATAGCGTATGGTCGGAAACTCTTGATGTCCTTCTTGTTTAAGACGACACCAGCCGGCGTGGTACTGTTAAACTCACGGCGTTTGGTGGGCTTATGTGCTCGGATAATGCCGCTCATGCTTTTATTCTTTTTCACTTTTGTTTTGGGACAGCATAGTAAAAACCCCCAACTCATTTCCCATTTTTTGAGAGTCGAAGTCATGCACTACCGTAGGGTGTTTCATACAATTATTGAATCGCAACTGCCACAAGGTTCTCGAGGACAAACCAAACAAACAAATGAAACCACAAACAAACGAAACCGCCTCAAGGCAGGTATAAAACACCCAGGTCTCTACGGTGGTTCAAGGTGAGGAGAGCAGTCGGTAGACTGGATGCTGCGCGGCATTCTTACGACGCACTTCGGGTAAACTCACAACACACTTTTTCCTTTCCACCTCACAACGTTTTCCTTTCCGTTTTACAGTGAACCGTACCCAGAAACGTTCACACCATGGCTTCTGGAGGCAGTTGGGCTTCCTGGCTTCTTCATCATCATTTCTTTCTCGACGTTCTTGTTTCGGTCGATTTTCGCTAGTGAGAAAGAGTGCGGCCCGTTACCAAGTACTCCGCTATTTTGTCGGCCCAGACCACTGTGGCGACCTTGACCATAGCCACTATGCCGAGTCGTCGGTATGCGCGAAAACGAGCGGTTCTGACTGGCAGGAGACTGATCCCACTGGCCGCTTGCCGTTTGATAGCCTGGAGATGAATAGATATCCTGTTGTCGGAGCGATGCGGGACCGTGGTGCACCATCGTGCCCGTACTAGCTCCCCCACCTCCGCTGCTTGGGGGTCCACTGACACCACCAGTGCCAGCGCCACCGCCAAACACGGCACGTGAGAGGTAGTGGACAAATGCCTTGAAGTAGACCATGGTGCTGAAGTGATCGTCGACATTGCCACGTGGTAACGCGTACAGACAGAGTAGGCTTTTCGACGTTGCCACTTATTTAAGGTCCTACAGCACTCTCCACTGCTACGGGTGCGCTTTGCGTTCTGCGTCACCATAACTTTCTTCGTACACTACTGCCATGTGGCAAGATTTCATTTGCAAGGCTTGGTAAACGTCACTGAGGAAATCGGTGGTCATGCAACTGTGGGCTTCCATGACGGCCAACTCTTTGACTGTTGGCGCGCGTTCTACGGTGCGATAAATGAGTTTGATCAGCATCTTTGAGAGAAAAAATCCGGTAATTTCGCGTGGGTGGCCATGTTTGTGCACCAGAATGCGACTGAAGCCACACAAAAAGAGCCGCTCACACTGATTCTTGTCGACAATGGTATTCTCACTCAAACTCACGACATCTTCCAGTTTCGTGTACTTGAACGTCTCGTCGCTCACCATTGTCTCTGACAGACTCAGGGCACCAAGCATAATGGAAATCTCTTGCTCCGATATCTTCTGCTTCATTTCTGCTGCCAATAGGCGTGCTGGGTTGTTCGTATCGCTCCTTCTTTCATCGTTATCGTCGTCACTCAGGAGTGGTTGATCCAACATTTCTTGCTGCAAAATGAGAAACTCTCGAAGCTCGCGGCGTCGGAAGAATACGGCTTCACGGTGACCCACAACCGCATCAAGGATCTTTGCGACAGTCCAAGAAATGGGACAGGTCAACCACATGAGTCCGCGAAGCGGAAACGAAAAAAAGCTTCCAATCGGCAATGCGTGTCGAATAAAGAGTGCCTGTGGTATGACCTCTCCAAATACCAGAACAAGGACAACGGAGATACAAATGGCCGCAATCGGGTTGAGAATCGAGTCGATAATCATTGGCATCGACTCGATCGCCGCGGCATTCGTGAGAAGTAGGGTCACAAGCAGCCAGTGGGGTGAGGCCGTCACGGCTAAAATATTCTGGGCTCGACGCTTGTCAGGTCCGTCCGGACCATCGGCGAGAACTTTCAGGAAAGTCTCGTCGATGGAGAACAGCGAAAGGGTTAGTCCTGAAACGCATCCTGCCACGATAGTGATAAATCCAATCACGCTGATGGATAAGATCAACGACTCTGTCTCATCAAGCCCAAACAGCATTCTTTAAATAACCCCTTCAAAAGGGTACTTAATAATTGAAAACGAGAGTCTACTCTGTGCACCTGATTAATTCAAGCAAGCAATCATACACACAACGCGGAGAAGAAATGGCTAACAAAGATGGTTTTGAAAGGTGCATCTTAAAATCGTTTATCAGGGGGAAGTAGAACTCTAGACAACGTCGCAACAGTATTCGATTTTTTTTTCATTTTTTGCTGACACCTCATTGGCTTCCCACTACACACACCTGGCCACACAGATCAGGCAGTAGTCCTAGTCTTGGCGGTGCGGGTGATGATGTGACAATGAACTGAAGTACAACTCTCTGACAGCAAGGCTACCTTCCGCAGTAGCACGACCAGCATCCTTGTTGCTGTGGTTGAGCCCCGCACTACCTACAACTGCTGGGGCAAGAGGGAGATCCAAAGGCGCAAGTGTTGACGAAAACGACAACACTGCTGATGATGCTGAGGAGATTCGCTCTAGCGGCTTCGTGGAGGTGGTGGACGCCATCACGATGGCGGAATTAGATCGTTGTTGGTGCGATGGCGTTGCCGATGATGCAACTGCATGCGGGGGTGGAGGGGGCTGCGACGAGGTCGAGGTGCCCCTTGGGATGGGTGAAACAGAATGACTTTGTGGCTGACTCCTCCCTACTGGACGTGAGCGTGACACGAGGAACTCTTGCAGACGATGAGGGTTGTCGTTGCACACCCCAAAGGTACCTCCCATGGACTTGACTGTAAGATTCGCGCACCAGACACACCAACGTTATAGTACACCCGGTAGCACCACTACTACTAGGTGATGATAGCGTTGGAGGCGCTGCTGGGGGGTCTGCTGACCCTCGCTCTTCTTCTTGGAGGATCCTTGCAGCTGTTGTTGAGGCCCGTCCGGGTCTTTTGCTGCGGGCGATGTGATGGTGGTGATGGCAACTTGCTGGCCACTAACATCACGACCATAGGGCGATCGCTTGATGGGCGACTCACTCGGCCTACCTAATAGCCGTTGCTTTCGAGGTTTGGGGCTCAATGTTGACATCAACTCGGTATGAGAGGATAGAAGCGATTTCAGAGCTAAGATTTCTTTTGCGTGACGCTTTTTTGCGTCTTCGACGTGGATGACAAGATGCTCAAGCTCAGAGACGTGAATTCGTAACGATGCATTTTCGTCTCGAAGCTGCTGAATCTGCGAAGCAACCTTTACGTTCGACCCAAGACCACCAGCTGCACTTCCATTTCCAACACCACCGTGGCTTGCCAAGACAAGGTGCAAGTCTCGAACTTCCGTCTCCAGGCGAACCAGTTCCTCGGCCTGGCTGCTCACCTTTTCCTGAAGTGCGCGGCTGGCTTCCTCCGTGATGGTGACTTGGCCGCTCCAGTGCCCCTCCATTCGCCTCAATTGTGCTTCAAGATCTCTTGTTTTGTTCTCCACGGCGGATCGAAGACGCACCTCAGCTTCCAATGCTTCTTTTCCTAGCTGGACATGTTCATGCAGTTGCCGCCGCACGTCCCATGACTCTTCCTGAGCTTCCTTCTCTCGAAGCCGAAGCTGCTCAGCAAGAGACTGTGCCGTCACCATGTCCACTTGATCACGACGATAACGTTCTTCTGCGTCACTAGCTTTCGCCTGCCAGGTTCCAACTTCTTGCTCGCACACTGCTACACGCAACGCGAGTTCATCCGCCGCTCGACGCATGGCATGTTCCGAGGTGGTGAGATCGGCAAGCTCATTCTTGAGTGCGGTCGATAGTGCCACTGCGGCGTCTCGATCTTTGAGTGCATTCTCTAACACCACGCGCATTCGTTCAGGATCATGCGACTCTTGCGTGGCAGTGAGCACTTGCTGCATTCGGTGCAATGCTTCTGTTGCTAATGTAAGTTCGTTTGCGGTTGACGCCTGTGCCGACTTGGCGTCGTCACGATCACGTCGCAAAGCAAACAGCTCGACTTCCATGTCTGTTCTCTGTCGTGCATATTGAGCATTGCAGGTTTCAGCTTCTGTGTTGAGAAGGATATTACGATCGTGCAACATTTGAACATGCACTTCTGCAGCAAGCAACTGCGGGCGCAGGGAGTCCAGCTCTTTTACAGCAGCAGCGTACCTTTCGCCCAGATCTGTGGTTTCTCCTGTGGTCCTCGAGATCAGTTCCATCTTCTCTCGCTGGTGAGTCTGCGTCAGTGTATGTTGTGATTCAAGGACGCGGTCTAACTCAGCACGCAGCGTCGCACGCTCAGCAATCAATGCTTGAACGCTGCCGTGCTGCTCAGCAAACTGATCTTCCATTTCTGTCGATAGGCGAGAATTCTCTATTCGAAGGGCTTCGACTTCTGCGGCGGCACCCGCAAATTGTTCTTGCCAAACCTCAGTCTCGCTTTGCTCCGCCGCCAGTTTGCCTTCGAGCAACTCGCATCGCTTCATCAACTCCTCCAGTTTTTGTTTTGATGCTTCGGAATCGACAGAAACGCGCTCGTTCACTGACGCGCTCCGGTGCTCCACCTCCTCTCGCTCACTTCCGTCCGTGAGGCTTTCAGGAGCGGTCGGAGGCCGAGGGTGGGTAGATCGATCGCTTGCTTCTCCATGGAAGAGTACCGTTGAGTTTCGTGAGCATACAGAGTTGGAGTTGGCACCATTCAAAGAAGGGGGAGCAGTTCCGGTAGTGGTAGGTGGTGGTTGCGGGTGGCTCGCTACTGCGGCGGCAACGGCCTCTCGTGCCTCAAGCTCGGCAGCGGCTGCTCGATCCAACGCCAAAGCCGCACCAGAGGCGAGCTGCGTGAGCGCAAGTTCGATGGTGTCCAAAAGTTTCTCCGATTGCGTTTTCTCTGCCAGGAATCGGCGGAACTCATCTCCAGGCGTTTCTCGGCGGCTCCTGCGACGAATCAAAGTCGTCGCGGCCGACGGTGGAGTTGCCTGCAATTCACGAGACGCTTGGAGCTCACGAGCTTGTGTGATTTGGGCGATTCGCTCTCGCAGGTTGCGATTTTCTTCTTCAGCAGCTTCGAACAAATCTTGAACTTGCTGAACTTCTTGCTCGAGCATATCAGCGCGCGACTTTTCCGACCCAAGGTTGTGACCAACATTCAAGAGTGCTTCTTTGTATCGTCCTTTCGATGCATCAAATTGCAACGTCGCGGAGGCGAGCGCTTGTTGTGCTTCCTTCATGTCTGTTTCATACGAAGCCACCTTAGCCTCCAGCGCCTCTTGCGCTTCAATCGTTTCTTGCATGTCGCACATGATTTGTTGACTCGTCATTTGCTCTTGTTCCAGCTCAGCGCGCAGCGTGCTGATCGTCCGCTCGTACTCTGCACTTTGTTGAGAGAAGTGGATGGAGACGTTCTGCAGCATCATATCCTTGTCATGCAACTGCTGCTGCAGCGCCGCGAGTTGTTGAAGCTGTTCTCCAGCAACATGAGGTGTATTCGGTGAGACAGAGGGGAGAGACGACGAGGAGGTTGTGAGATGCTGTTGGAGCTCCATTAATGATGTTCTTTGCTGCACAACAGCTGCCGCCGATGTCAGACTGTTGTTGAGGGCAAGTTCTCCTTCGAGGGCTGCAATGCGAGCATCTCGTTTTGTCAACTCGTCCTTAAGTGTATCCATAGATGCATCTTTCGTGACGAGTAGGTCTTCAAGGATTTTGATACGATCTTCATGATTCGTGCTGGTGGGCCGTTCGGTTTCGTCTTTCACATCACTTTCCTTTTGAGAGCGCATTGCTCGCAACACTTGAAATTGGTTTTCCATCACATCGTGCAGTAGCACCATGTGCTCATCGAGTCGTGCCTGGACGTCCTCTAACTCTATCGACGCCTGAGACACGAATGCTAAATATCCTTGCGCTGCGATGGGCTCTTGCTGCTGCTGCTGCTGCTGTAGGGGAACTGCAGGTGTAGGTTTGTCGGTAGAAGAATGTCCATCGCTGTTCAACTGTCGCTCCAACCGCTCGAATTCATCCAGCTCAACTTCAGCAAGGAGTGGATCAGGAGGAGGGGGTCCGTCATTTGGAGCGAACGACCTGTTCTCTAGGATGTAGGAGGGGTCCTCGCCAAGCTTCTCTCGGCTGGAGTTAAAGTCGTGATTGTGTTGCCTGATGCCCGCTGATTGCACGGCAGAGCTGGTGGTAGGGACAAACATGGTGGTGAGCGCACCATCGTTGCGGCCGGTGGCCCACAAGACGTGCCCTGATACAAATTGAACGTGGTTAAGTTGAGCAGCACACCACGGTTGCTGTTGCACTGCTGCTGCTGCTGCTGCAGTCCCTCCTGTTGCGCGTTTTGGTGAAACTCTTCTGCCTGTTGAAGCATTCACGCCTCGCCACACCCTTCGCCGAGTGCGCTCCTCCATATGCTGCAGGTCCAGGACGACGCATTCTCCTGATAACGACAGACACCATAGCTTCACGGAGCTTACCAATGCTAGTGAGCACACAGGTGACATGCACTTGGGATCAAAAACAGAAGTGGCACACCACACATTCTCCTCGACGACAACCACCGCAGATGTCCCTTCGCTTGCAAGTGACACGTGCTTTTTGGGGGAGCGCACCCACAGAGCAACAGAACCATTGTCATGTCCAACTGCTAGAGCCATCTCTCCACCTGTGCCACCGAACGATGAAGACGTTGCTGACGTGATCAGTGCTGGCATCGATGGGATCATGCACACCGCAGATACTCCTCCAAAAGCCCACGTGACATGTTTCGCCCCGTTGTGGGGATTTTTGCGCGATGCAGCAGGGGATTGGGATTTACGTTGTGGCGGCTTTGCGGGAGAGGTGTGTTGGTGTTCCTCTGGTCCAGCGGGCTCTAACTTTGCCGGCACACAGTCATCACTCCTGCCGTCTTCGATGACTCGTGGGCGCAGCCGCCACACATACGTTGACCCACTCTTTAGGCCCACTGCAAGCACTTCCAAGTGCTCCATCGTTGATGTGACCGATGAGTACTCCACGGCTCCAAGGACTGTTGCGCAGCGCGCAGCCGTTGCAGCCAGCCCTCTGGGAGCAGCAACCACAGTTGGCCTCCAAGGTAGCACTGGGGTGTAGTAGAGCGCACCGTCAGCATCACTATCATCGCCAAGGTATTCGTCATGTTGTTGTTGCCCATCGTACTCTTCATGTCCATACCTTCCCCGCCTCCCTTGTGACCATCGGTTCACGACTCCATCACTACAAATGGTGTACACTGCATCGACTGGGTGGGAGGTGGTGCTGGGAGAGGGAGTGGGGACGACTAGCATAGAAATAATAGGAGCTGCATGCGGCGACAGCACCCGGCTCCAATGACAGAGTACAGTGGGCCCCTCTAACATCCCTCGTCGACCATCTGGGCTGGATACCGAATGTTTGGAATGCAACGGCGGCGATCTTCGCCCATCGTCGATAGCTGAACCGTCGGCTTCGTCCTGCAGCGCTGACAGGTTAAGTGCTGCTGACGGAGAAGATGCAGGGGGATGCAAGTCATCCAATACGACGTTGTCTGCTGCCGTATCCCCCGACGCAGTCTTGCGCCAAGATAAGATAGACCCGTCGCTCATGCCAACCCACAAATGATCCCAGCCAACGAGTGCCATGGAGGTAGGAACGACATCAGCCTCAGGGGCTGCCGGTTCGTTACGTGAAGCGCACAGGCGTCGCAAAGGGGCGTGATGGCGTGCGTATCGACGGCTGCTGAGCACATCGCGTTCCACGATGGCATACTCTGGAAGGTGAGGAGGGGCATCACTATCGTTGTTGATGTGTGTGCGTCCACCGAGAAGTTCAAGAGAGAAAACAGTGCTGTGCAGCCCGTTGTGAGCGTCTTGCACAGCGAAAAAAATGACAGAGGCATCTGCGATCGCTAGCGTGGATGTAGCATCAACGCAATCCTCTACACCGAGTGCTTCTAACCTTCCCAATCCCATGGATTGAGCTCGTAGAGACGACGGTGGCGAGATCGCCCGGGTTGAACCGTGGCGAGCAGAAGCAGCTGGAGGCGCTTTGACCATCATCACTGGGGAAGGATGACATCCGCAGTTCTTATGGAATGTATAATGATCATGCGCAACACATGGAACGGGAGACTTAGAGGGAATTCGATGGATGGCAGCTGTTGTGTGCGTGTCTGCAACTACAGAGTCAGCAACGAAAGTTGTTGCTACCGCCACGCGTGCGGGTGAAGGAGAGTGAGCAGTTGCGTACTGCTGCTGCTGCTGCTGATGTGTGACAACTACAGAAGTTGAAGAGGACGATGTCATCACCACGGACGTACTCGTTGTAGGGAACGGCGTCGTCGGTAATAGCTCAGCATGGTGGTGGCTAGCAGTATGGTGGTCTGCTGCCATACCTCCTCCCCTGCTACGCATGCGACCGTTTGACTTCGGTGATCCCAAGAGGGGTTCGGCGCGGAAGGGCGGCACCGTCGACATGCGCTGAGGCAACACGTAGTACTAGTAGATAGGGAAAATGCTCGTTCGAGAGAGAGAGAGAGAGAGAGATTGTATGGGAGGCTGTGCGCGATGATGAAGCGACAATCGCACAGCACAGGATAAAAGTAATATGTTGATGCGCGGATGTGACGTGAGTCAGGACCGTGTCCAATCCGCTACTTTAAGTGGGCTTAATGAGCGAATCGATACTGGTTTAACGAATGAGGAAAAAAAAAGAAAGCAAACGAGCATTGGTGGATCAGGTACATCAGTGACAAAAATAAGAAACCCCTCTGGTGATGTTATGAAAATGACACGACTCAATCCAGCAATATTTG